>JWZT01002106.1:90414-103360 GCA_000827895.1 Thelohanellus kitauei
TCCCTCACTGTTGAACACATTTCGTGAGCAAAAATGCCATTCCCTTTATGTTTTGTGTTAAACTCCTTCATGTGTTCAAAGAGATCAAATGTAAACGCCAGATCTGAAAGCCACTGCGTTTCTCTGAGTTGCGGATATTATGTATTTTCCCTTTCATCTTCAAAAACAGTCCAATTTCTGTTGTCAGGTCCCAAACATCTCTCAGAATTTTTCACAAATTCAAACAGCATACAGCGGTATTATGATGCATAGCATCAATGTGATCCAAACCGCAATCTTTATGAAGTCTTATCAACATTTTATGATTTATACTTCTTTTTCCTTGATCAAATTAATACATTTCACAAATGGATCAGTACATACTTCATGTTAAGCACACATTTACATAAAATTAGTAGGTCTATTATACAGTGTAAAAGTTCGAATTTATTGTGAAAATCAATCTCTCTCTTTAACGGGTTAACTCAGTCTCATCATTAGGCTAACTGTCTTTGCTGCCAACGATGGAGAACCATCTGTGATAATACTCGCCATTTTCTGCTACTGTAATTCTATTTATATAAAAGGTATTTTCAATACATTCCGAAATACCTTCTCCTGCTGTGATAGTATCTTTCATTGATTCATTCCATTGACAGAAAATTTATGGTGATTTCTGTTTTCTGCAATTCCTCTTAGAAAGATCAGTCAGCATGCAAAGTCATCGATGTTATTGTTTCCATTCAAACCCCGCCCGGAAACATAGCTAAATCGAAGGTACACATCTTTTCAGCGGCGAGTTAATAACTTAATTAATTGTTGCAATGTGGGGAGCTGGCATTCTTCATTACAAAATGACATTCAAACATTTTTCTGTCTTCTCGACAGATTTGATCTACCACATCGAGCATTCAATGTGTGACAAATAAATCATAACATAATGTGCCGTTCTTAGCAATGTAGTATGTGACTACAAAGCTGGAACGAGTAGCTTATCTCTGGCGTATTTTATCTTTTATCAACAAATCCTTCTGCTTTACGAGCTTTCAGTCCAAATGTTTTGCTCTTGTTTGACGTGGTTCTGCTGATAATATATTGACGTAGTCTGCATGTTTTGTCACATAATAGCAGATAATTTTGTAATCTTTCAGCACCGAAACACTTTCACAGCACAGTAAACATACAGCTTTCTTGTCGACTTCTGTAACAAAGCACTTGGATATCAAATCGTTGTTAAATATGCGACGCTCCCAATCAATTTTACGTTTCTTGACAACATTCATCAAAAAATTCTGTTTGCATATTCTAAATTTAAAATATAGCAAAAGATGACTGAGTCATTTTTGTTTAGCACATAGTCTTTAAGCACTGAGTTTGACCAGTGAAATCAGAAATAGTGCAAAATTATTTAAGGATATTTTCGAAGGCCATATTACAATATATGTTCGAAAACTCTTCGTGGGCCGGACAAAAGATCGTCGCGGGCCGTAAGTTGCCAACCTCTGTTCTAAGGGCTCTTGAAAGAAAAATTGTGCATATATTATCCCTCACAAATGATTCATATGTGCATCGATAAGATTTATACCATTAAGATGATTTTTAACACGATAATCGACTCGTTCTGATTATGGAGGCGAAAATAAATAGGTTTGATTTATACCCAGCTATTCATAATACCCAATTTCTTCTTTAAAATACTAATCTGAAATTGAAATGAGATAAAATGGACATAGTTGTGTGAGTTGAGGATTTTATATTTTTTGGTCCGGGTAAGTAAAAACTCACCCCACTCAATTTTAAAAAATGTAAAATAAATACCAAATATACAGAGAAATTACATGTATGTTCATAAAAACGTTCGAAAAACAATACTAGGATTTCATACGAACCAGAGCAGAGTTTTCAATAAATGAAAAGTTCGAAATCAAAAC
This sequence comes from Thelohanellus kitauei, assembly GCA_000827895.1. NCBI lineage: Eukaryota > Metazoa > Cnidaria > Myxozoa > Bivalvulida > Myxobolidae > Thelohanellus > Thelohanellus kitauei. Next base: position 92,325 of record JWZT01002106.1, read on the forward strand.
CCATATCCATTAAACTTCACGCAAATTGTATCTAAATTTATTTCTTAAATAAAGAAACCTCTTTGGAATCACCTAAAAATAAAAATTGAGGTTAAAATCCCGCCTCCAAACTACTATTTTTATTTGATCAATCGAGTGTCCACTGATGTAATTAATGGATCTTCAAGCCATTTTGAAAACTATTTTTTTGAACTTTTTATTGAAGATTTCAAAATTCGACCAAGCCATGTGAAAAATGATGGCCGAGATACATTTAAAACGAATAATGAACTTTTAAATCCAATTTATTTCAGCTAAGCCCATGTGCATTTTGTGAATGGAGTCCATATTAGCCCTCTGAACCAGTTATCAAACAAATAATGAGCTAAATAAATGTGTAGCCTTTCATGGGTTGCATGGTATTGTCAGTCCCCTCTTGATCTGCCGCCACTTTGACTCGATCGTTGGAGTGTTGGCTCTAGTGTTGGGAAACACAAAATCAATAGAACGGTTCACAGCAAGATGTGTATAACCTCGTGACCCGACAAAATAGCGACATTAACAAACTATGAACAGCCGAGTGACTGTATCGACCTGGGAACATGTAATACATCTACAGGGCTTTCATTCATTATCACACAGCTTCCGTTTCATTTTGCACATCATTCAAATTCAGTTTTGATATGCTTACAATAGTTTGACATTTTAAATGTCTTTTCGAGAGAAACGTGGATTCTTTTTTTAACAAACCTTGGAACACAATGTAAACTTTTTCGACAAAACCCACATATCTTTGGTCGCTAAAAACCAGGCCAATTTAAACACGCCCACGCAACGTTTAAACAAGGTATTAGTTATTTTCATTTATTTCAGGATACTATTTGGAATATTTTTGAATCTAGTGTTTTGGCGGTTCAAATGTTGACAAACGGTAGAAATGTTAAATCCGTTTTAAATGAACATGAAATTAAATTTTTGACAAAAGTTATAATTCAGGGGGCTAAAAACAATACAGCGAAATTAACACACTTACGCTAAGTTGTGCGCTACTTTAATTACAAGTTACTTTAATTTCACGATTTACGTGTTGATGTTTCTGAACAGTGGTTTACTTTTACGCAAACTTGTTGTATGATAAAAATGAGTTTAGAAAATGGTTCAAACGTTACAGAAAGTAGTTTTTATTTCCGTAGGAAGAAAAGAATTGTGATGGAATCCCGAAAAGCTCAAATCGTGTAAAAATATTATAGGTGCAGCAGTTACTATTTATATTTCCTGCCTATAATACTTTTAGTAGTCAAATAAATGCAGTAAATACTACACGCAGAGGACTTCTGAAAATAGAAACTGCAAATTTAAAGCGAAATTAAACTTTTATGATGGCCTTGATCTTCCGAAACATGTGACAAATCACCTGGAAAGGATTTACTCACAATGAGTTTAAAAACTTGAAAATTAACTTAACTTTAATTCCCTTGAATTATTTTTTTACTTTTTTTTATAAAGAAATACATACACGGGTGGAAAATTCAATTTTTTAATGTCAACCACCGTTCCGAAACATCAAAATTTAAACAATGAAATGCACGTAACTTATAAAACGTGTGCAAAAGTTAGAGCAGGCGTGTTTATTTCGCGGTATTGTTTTTAGCCACCTGAATTATGATATTTGTCAAAAATTTAATTTTATGTTCATTGAAAACGGTATCAACATTTCTACCGGTTGTCAATATTGAACCGCCAAAACACTAGATTCAAAAATATTCCAAATAGTATCCGAAAATAAATGAAAATAAACAATACCTCGTTTAAACGTTGCGTGGGCGTGTTTAAATGGGCCTATGATTTTTGGCAGCAAAAAATATGTGGGTTTTGTCGAAAAAGTTTAAGTTGTGTTCCAAGGTTTGTTAAAAAAAGAATCCACGTTTTTCTCGAAAAGACATTTAAAATGTCAAACTATTGTAAACACACAAAACTGAATTTGAATGATATGCGAAATGAAACGGAAGCTGTGTGATAATGAATGGAAGCCCTGTAGATGTAGTACATGTTCCCAGGTCGATACAGTCACTCGGCTGCTCACAGTTTGTTAATGTCGTTTTTTTTAGGTCACTATTTTGTCGGTGAACCGTATAACCCTTTTGGTTAAAAAGTATGACTTCAACTATCGAATATAATTGGCGTACATGTCTTAGTGTGTAAAATTATTATTTTTATGAGGATTTATAGATATCTACGCTTAACTAGGATGATGAATTGTTTTGTTTGGCAACATACTCCCAAAAATACCCATAGGCCGTCAACGTGGATACTATTAGTCATATTTTCGTTTTCAGAATATTCTCTCATCTATTTCACCTGTAAAACCTGGGCCTCCAGCTAAGAGTTGTCTGCTACTATCTAGTACAGTAACTCCCAAACCCATTCTCAAGAGCAAAAAATTGTTCGCCAGTTGTTTGTAGGTTACTCGCCGAACTTCGATTTTTTTGAGTTCATATTTTATATTTCAAAAAGATTAATTTTTGACACAGCTTTAGCATCCGATTATTAAATACAGGGTTTTTAGTTCAAATTTGTGTGGTTTGTAATTCAATCTGGTTGGAGAAAAATTTAGGAAAAAAATAAAATCGAAAAATAAATAAAATTGTTTAGTTTTCTATAATTTTATTGTTTAAGGACCTTTGAGTTAGAGGGTTTTCAGGTCTATTTCGTCATTTCTAAGTTCGGTTTCGTCCTTTCATTACTTGATTTAGTTTTTATTTTTAGAGTTTCATTTTAATACTGTCAAAACTAACCTTTAGGTCGGAAAAAGGGAAAAGCTGGAAATTTTAAGTAAGCCACCATCTGTTGAATTAGGTTTCTTTTTTTTAACATGGAAAATAAACTTTTTAAATCATAGCATATGGGAGTCTGCTGTAATTTTCTGGGAATTTTAACATGCCTGATTTAATGGATTTTATNCAAATGTAATTAAAGCGATTGAAAACTTTATTAAATAGATCGAAAACCTCAATATTAAACATAACGAAAATTTGGATAAATAATAGTAAATTTGAAAACAAAAGTTAATTATTAACCACAAATTTCAATCATATAAAGATATTATTGACACATATTTTGTGAAATAATTAACGATAGCTTTAAGTTTCTTTCAGATAACATTTTTAATGCAAAAATATCTGGGAAAAATCATTTTCAAAACATTTTTATAGAATTAACATTCTCTCTGTTTGTAAAACACTCGCATGATGACCTATCAAAAAATTCAGAAGCGAAATCGCTATTAAATTTTTTTCTAAAATTTGTTGTATTTTGCAGAGATAATAATTTATTCTATGATTTCATCATAAATTAAATATGATGACTTTAATTGTTCAAATTATAATTTATCAATTTATCTAGGATCTCTCTTCATTTAATGCATAGTTATTTTCGATAATATGATGCACTGTATGATGTCAAAGAAAATATCACATATATTCTGTACGAGCTTAAAAATTTACGACCAATATTTTTTTAATTTTTCATACAATAAAGGTCTTTGTTTAAAATCTAGAACGTAATAAAATTTTTATTGATTTTTTTGATAATGCATATTTTTTATCCTATATGTAAAATGAAGCTGATAGTCTGAAATAAACTTCTTCATTCATCATATTCGTTTTCAGCTTGCATTGTAAACTAACATATTCTGATAGATGGCCCACCTGAAATTTACTGATGTTATCACATTCTATTTTAAATTCGATATTTTTGACGCTCATAAGTTTCACAGATATGATCCTCACGAACATTCATTGTAGGTTTAAAAGATTTTTTTATATTTATTTCAAAACAAACACCTATCGTGGACCAGCAAATTTTCCACATGATACAATCAATTTTGGACAATCGCGATGCGCTAAAATTTTTCAATCTATTTTTTACCTTGCGATGGGGCAGTTGAAATATTTTTATATATTTTTCAATTTTTTAAATCAATTTATCAAATTTCAGCGATAATGGAGAGTAATATAAAAGACCAACCAGATAGGTACTTTTTGATTTTTATTAGAACAAGAAGAGTTAATCAAACAGTGCCCAATAAACTTTGGTCATTAATTTTTGCTGAACTTAAAAATATGAAAAACTTTAACTAAATCAATATTTTATATAATCTGAGTATTTAAACTGCAAGAAAAAACTTTAAATTCTATCAAAAGAGGGTAGGATCGAAATTCTACCAAAGGGCGGTAACCTTAGAGAAAAATTTACATGTAAGCGAAGGAAACTTTGTGGCATACTGGAAGAGGACTGTTCGTGCACGATTCAGAGGGTATGTTATTTTTTTGAGTGACATAATATACGAATCGGTAGATCATTTGCAACGCGTTGCTATAAAGACCTTGACTTCACATTAAAAATCCTCTACCCTATTCAAGCAAGGCGCAAGGTCTTCCAAATATAGAAGCCAGGAAGTGATATGTAATGAACTTTGTTAGAATTACTTCGGATCGACAAACTGGTTTTTTTCATCGACGAACCAGCTTTAAAATAAATATGATATGTCAGTATGGTCGAGAGATTCCAGGAATTTGAACCACACCAGTCTTTCCGGATTTCACGTCTAGAAATAATTCTGTTGCTTGCACGATGTTTTGTTAGGGCATGGTTAATTTCAAAATGAGTGAAAGTGTATATAACGCTGAATACTTTCTGGAATATCTCGTAAGATATTTGAAATCTTTCGAGCCTGACAGATTTCAGATGCATACCTAGCAATAAATAACATTCCATTTCATAAAATAGCACTTGATAAAAACACGAATAGAGCAGTCTAATCATTCTGATATATATGAAGCCATATAGCCAATTTTAGACCACATAGAAAATCTTTTATCTGAATGGAAGAGGTTAGGGCGTAAGGTCATTCATGATCAGCTGACTAAATTGTTTCGTCAATTGAAACATCCAGCACCCACATAACATCGAATGACTGCCTTGGGTTCTACAGACACATGGAAAGCTATTTGCCAGACTGTATTCAAGGGTGTCTTGTTGAAAACTAATATATATTTTAATTCTAAATTATTTTATTTTTTTGTGGAAAATTGGCTGGTCAAAGGTGTACTTAGAAACCGATAACTTGTTATTGTTCATCATACAGTGCCTCGTCTGCTTTAGGAAGACGATTTACTTATAAATTTGAATCAAGGTACCAGGTTTTGTGACCAATAACTGCATTCGTGACGACCAATAGCAGCATTTTTTTAAATACATTTGTGAACATAAAAAAGAACTGTATCGACGAAAATGAAAAAGTTTAATATTCAGCATGCATTAACCACATGAAAAATAGTTACCAGTTTTTACGAATATGTGCATTAACAAACAAGACATTCTTAGAGACTAAAGTTATGCCAATCTGAAAATAAAACTACATCTATTAGATTAACTGTTTATTGTTACTTTTGATTTTCTGTTAAATTCCTTGTTACATTTTCCATTATTGGTCGTCACGACCCGCTTCTTTCGGTGTAAAATCCAGATAATGGTAACTATTTTTTACGTTTTACATGCATGCTGAACGTTAAACATTTTCATTTTCGTCGATACAGTTCTTTCTTATGTTCACAAATTTATTTAAAAAAATGCCGCTATTGGTCGTCACAGATGCCGTTATTGGTTGCAGAACCCGGTAGATAAAATTGGTTTGTGCGTTGCTTAACGGATCAACAAATAAAATAATATTTTTAGGCCCTGTTTAGGGTCCGGTTGGTCCATTGTAACCTTCAGATACATCGGACTCTGCGTTCGGGTGGTAGTGTGTTTAAGTCGGTATGTAGGCATTTTTGGGCTAAATTTCCGACTAACCCTCCTCTTCTGTCACTCATAGAAGAATTCAAATGAATTAAAAATTGAATATCTTTAAACAATACTATATTCTATATAGAAAAGTTAACTTTCTTTTATGTTAAAAATACATGATACTTGTTGGAAATATGTGTTAATATGAAAGGGTGTGCCAACACCCAAATTATTTATTTCTGCGTTTTTTTTAATTTTTTTGGCTTTTTTTCTGTCACGAAGGCTGGAAATAAGTTATTACATTAAAAATAGGCAATATACCCGGCGCCTACTCTTGAAAAATTTTATAACAGTTTGCGCACTGGCACAATGGGATTTGGTAAAAATTTTGGTGTTCAAATTGCAAAATGGACTTCTCCTCTATATAATTCCGTTGTGTGTCCAAATATGAAAATTTTGTTTGATTTTAATGCTTCTAGGAGCGAGAGGAAGGTGGGGTGGATTATCGACTTTCTGAGTCCCATGGGTCCGGTGAAACCTTTAGGGCACCCCGTAACGAGGTCAGAGAACAATTTTCACAATCATGGCTTATGTAGAGTTCAAGAACACGTAGGTTTTAATTAATACGTCCAACGGTCAAAGCTTTATAAACGTGAATAACTAAAAGCGGGATGCTTTCACGTAGGAATAACACTGCAGCATAAATGCGGCAAACGATAACATGAATTCTCAGTCGATCCCATACTCGGCATCGAATAATTCATTTTCGTCCCATTCAAGTGCTTCCATAGGTGTCGTAACCATGCACCAGTGATGATACCAACCCGAGCTCATTTTCTGACCGGACTGCAACGGATCCATAAACTTGAATTTAATTTCCACAATCATTTATCACAAAGCTGAAAGGGATGATATAAATCATTAAAAGAATTTGGCAGGTATAAGAGTCTGCGCAACTACATGACCAATGTTAACTAAACCGAAAAATCACGAGAATCGCGACTACGCAGAAATGAATGATAAGTTTGATGATTTGTTCAATTTCAAAAATGCCAAAAGAAAGCTCATTCAAAGAGAGGAAAAGAATAAGATAAAATTTCAACTGTAGATGGCATGAATTTAATGTAGGTCTCGGGCGAGTAGTAGAGAGCTATCCGACTCTCAAAACAGCGGAAAAATTTCAAGAGAGATTTCAGCACAGAGCGAATCACGGGAACATTCTAATCGGTAATTTATGCGATCTTTTTATGGGATGACGATTTTTTCGATAGGATGGACACCAAAATCAATCAAATGACACAATCTGATGTGGTTGAAGTATTGGTGTTTTTGAAAGATAACTGACGGGTCTGGTCCCGAGACTATGCCTCAGTATTTCGTCTACGTAACGGTTCGTGGTCAACTTGTCAAATTAGAGTTTCAAAGGGTATTTAGAATCACATAACAGAAAATTCCTATCTTGGAGATCGCTAAGTTAGTTTCTCAACGTGAAGATGTTGACCCAAAGCGAATCTCCTTGACCTATAAAGGAGAGGTGATTGATCAATCACGTACAATGGATGATCTTCGCATAGCCGATTTAAGCATTGTTGTTTTTTTGATTGATTTAGCTCGAGTGTATGATTTTAGATGAAGATCATCCTCTTGTCAAAGAAAATGCTTCCAAATACCAAGATATTTATGAGAGGACTGGAATTAAGGTCAAAATTCAGGGATCTTCCAGGGAATCGATGTCTTATTTTATGTCGGAGGTTTGTCTTACTCGTGACAAGGAAGACAAATTCGATACCATTATAGATAGATACGCAGTGGATACCCAAATCGATAAAAAGAAATTCAAATTTATTTTCGATGGGTCATACCTTGACTTGGATCTCACTCCCCGTGACATGTATCTTGATTGTGATTTTTGTATCGATGTGATTCCTATAGATTAGATTTTATATAATTTTCTCACCCGACCACATACTTTTAGGGTTCTGGCTTTCCTTTTGTACATACCTTCATTCAGTATGTTTTGACATTTCTTTTAGAAGCAAATGGAATTCCTGTCTATACCTAGTCAAGATGCACCGTTTAATTTTATTTTCGTGCCCACAGGATTGTCTTTTTATTCCATTTGGGACCTGTTTTGGGAGCAAGCGGAATACGAAAGGTGTGTGAAATGAAACGGCTAGTTCGTCATTAGGTTGACGGTCTTAAAAGAGATACAATGGAGTATGATTACTTAGACATTATTCGAATCTTATGGTTGGTCAACTGTACACTACGACGTTTATTAATTGTTGATGTCACCCACAATCAACAGTTATATTTGCTCAGATGTTTTCTATTATTTCAAATGTTTTTCATCAGTTTTCATTGGTTTACAATGAAAACAAACTTGAAATTTCGTTCACCTACCCAGAGAAAAATTTTCAGGTATTCCATTAGCTGATGGCCATCCGAGCGTGCAGATGCACGATTTAATACCATTCTAAACTTGAGAAAAATATGTGAAATTGGGTTACTGTTTATTATGAAAGGATTGGATATCTTCCCACTGGCCCGACAATACAATTTATTAAAATTTCAAAAAATTAAGATGGATGTTTGCTACAGGAACATAAGTATTAGATTCCAAAGAGTCGTGGTGTGTTCTAATCTTGTGCCTCATGATATGCTTAAGTTTAGCATATTCCCCTTTGATATTTGGCCTATATAACATTTTTGATGAAGGGAATGTTATTTTTGCTTTGGCAGGTTCTTGTATTAAATTTGTTTCTGGTTCGATAGAGGGGTCCTTCGATCATAACCAAAATCTTCATATGGATTCATGGTCTCAAATTTTTCTCCTAATCCGCGAGCTTTGTTTTCCTTACCTGTCAGAATGCATCCCCTTATGTATTTTTTTCATATAGATTTTTCATCAGTTGTGATAACTACTGAGGGAGTTTTGGTATTATATCGTTACCCACCAGCGTCCAATATTTTAACTCTCTTGTAGTTTTTTGCATCGATGTATATTTTTAAGGCAACTTTGAATAAATCCTACACTTTTATTTGAAAATTTATCATTCGAAAGAACAAACCGGGTTTACTAACCATAAAACGCTCTGCTCGTAATTTTTTGATCAGTGAGAAGGTTTAGAAACTCAACTTCATCGTGAATCAGCTTTAAATGATTAATTAAGTTACTAAAAGTATTTGGAACCAAATTTTCTGTTTAATTATGAGCCATTTTTAAACAGCCTTATGTTTAAACATTGGAAAAACAGTTATAAAAACTGTTTTCACTCAATCAGTAATTTATTTAAACATCTAAAAGGTTTCCAAAATTAAAAAATGCCATTAAAAGTTAAACAGCCTATGCCTACGCTAAGGCCACCAGCTGATGGAATACCAATTTTCACGTTCTCTGAAATGTATCTTAAATTTTGCAGATCAGAAATCACAATCATATTTCAAACGTTTATTTTGATGAGCGAACCATGAATTTTGCATCATATTAATTTAATAAATCTCATTAAACTCATAATTTCGCAAAACGCTTTCATTTCATGTCTCAATTGATATAATTCATTGTTTGCTGACATTAGTCATTTCAAAATAGCGCCAAAGAACGAATACTGAAACAGTATCTGTCAGAGATCAAAGATACATGAGAGTACTGTTGGGTTAGAATGAATGAGTGCAAAACGGCCAATCTTATCAGGACAGGGTGGTGGACACAGATCTGACTGCGAGCAAACTACGATTTGAGTAACTAAGAACCGATAGATGCAAGCAATATCGACTAATGTACCAGCCTATGGTTTTTATCATTCAAACTCTTTTGAAAAATCTGTAAAAAAGATACGAGAAATATGACGGAGAGCATTTATGCTTTATTCCAAGAACCCGAAACAATACAACCTTAAAAAAAGGTAAGTATTTACAATTTCAGCCACTTTTTATGACTTGTTTTATAAAAACACAACTCTCTATTTATATGAAAATCATTTTGTCAAAAGAGTAAGCCATAAACTGTTTTTATCTGCTTTATTTGGTCTAAGTCACAGGTTATTAAATAGTTTTTTCAGATGAAGGAAAATTGAGATAATGGCTTAAATAAGTAAGGTTATTAAAGATATTTAGTTAGAATATAAGCTGAATATCCATCTGCTTGACGGATCGCAGAAAAACCAATTGGTTTAATTTATTTATTTTAGAAAACAATAGGCCATCTTGAGATGGTTCGATGTTTAATTTTCTTGTTTCTTCATGGGACCTGTGGTTTTCTATTTCACGTCTCAATTTATGAATTTTAAATTCAGAGATGACAGAAGAAACCATTTCTGGTCTAAATATAAATAGTTAATCGAACCTCAGATAAAGAAAAGCTAGATTATCATAGAAACTCTGTAGTTTTGTTTCCAAGTTTTTAATGTCTTGCGAATTTTGACATAGATCGCTCTCTTATTGACTAAACTATCAAACCGCATATTTTTTGGGTCACACACCTGTAATAGTTAACCAACTCTTGCATGCGTTCGTTCATCATAACATCAAGAAACCTCTGAAATTCGTGAGATGGTGAAACCATCTTGTTTACACCTGTAAGTACCTTGTCTTCGTGTATGAAAGCGAATGAGTTTTGGTCTAAAATCATTAAAAAAGATTACTCCTGAACTTTGATTGAATATGTTGGCATAAAATACATATTTTGTTTAAAAGAGATCTACATTTTTGAAAAACTAGGAGAATGCCATGAAACGTTTCAGAGTAATCTTCTAACGTCATTACTCCAGACATTCCAAAGCTAGTATTTTTACCCACGAAGTTTTCATTTGTAATCTAGAAATTTATGAAGTAATCCAAATAAATGCCACCAAGATGAAAATAGACGTTTGGAATATAAAAGCAAAAAAAGATTTATAACTGTTTAAAAAAATTCGATTAGTGCATCAAAAACGGCCTATTTTCACGGTTCAACAAATATTTTAAAATGTATCAAGAATAATACAATTTTATTAAATGCTCTTATGTTTTATTTACTATTTTTTGAAAACTTCTCCGTATTCTTTATTGTTGCAATTTAAATATTTTTTACAGTGGATAATTATAAAAATATAAGAACGAACAAATCGTTAATTTAAGCAAGCAAATTCACACATTGGCGATCAATTATTGGGTTAAGCGAATTGTAAACGGAATACTTTATAACTGGATTTAAGATTTGATATACAAACCAAATAATCATATCCTCTAATATCGGATTACCAAGAGGTTCTGCTCGACTCTATGAAGAA
>JWZT01002106.1:104112-115750 GCA_000827895.1 Thelohanellus kitauei
TGTTTTGACCGCCATAACATTTACACCTGAGGTACTTTATGTGAGTTACTGGTTTAAAAGATTCATATCGGATTAATAATTATATTTAACAGATGGTGAAGATTTTTGCAAAGGTATAATATTTGCTTTCATAGACATAAAGAATTAGTTTCAACTTTAAATTTTAATTGTGGAAACGTTAAATTATAAAATAAATTTTTGTTTCAATAACAATAAAGGTGGAATAAGATGTTACAATGTAAAAAATAAATTTCAAAAAAGAATGATAAGATGGTTTCATTCTCGGTAGTAGTCATAAGTGATTTTATTTGGATGAACAATCAAAGGATTTAATAATAAACGTGTTTTTAAATGACCCAAAACTTCGAAGACACAAAAAATCATTTTTACCAAAAGAAAAAATGAAAGACACGGTTCACCCACAGTTGGGTAAAAAGTGAAACGCGCATGTATAATATAATGATTCATATTTTTTATAAAATCGATAAAAAGACAAATATCACCAAAAAGGTTGATTAAGTTTAGATTTTATATAAAAGTGGATTTTACTTTTGTTTAATATTTTTGTAAAGAACGAAACTGAATAAAAATTACATTCAATTTCGCTAATTATGATTTAATCAAGCGTCATACTTTAGTAATTAATAGCAATTGTGAATACAAAGGTTATAATTTCAAGACAAGTGCCTGTTCAAATAACTTCGAACAAGAACTCCCCACAAGAGTAATAAATAAAATAACGTCAATATCAGCAATAAATGACCTCCGATATTTCTCTATCAAAAAGAAATGGAATTCAGTTTCCCAATTTGAAGTCAGAGTCTAAAAATCAATTATGTAAGTACAGGTTTTTCAGACCTATTTCGTCTTTTTAAAGTTCCATTTCGACCTTTATTTTTTTCATTTAGTTGTTAATTTTACAAGTTAAATTTCACTTTAACTGGATAAAAATCAATCTTTTGTGTTGGAAAAAGTTGAAAATTTTTCGTAAGCCACCATCCTTTGAATCTTGTGTTTTGTTGACAAACGTTTTTTGAAGTGGAAAATTAATTTTTAAAAATTATAGCATTTGGAAACTGTTGTAATTTTAGGGGAATTTAAAGTATCGGTTTTTTCGAAGATTACAAACTCCGTTAAAATAAAGTTTACACGAATTTAGGTTTTTAACCTAAAGAAAAGACACTTTCACTCGAATTGTGGAAAATTAGTAAAATTTACCAAGCCCAAAAATTCAAAAAATCTGCTGACCCGAATGTGCAACCAAAAAACTTTAAAAAATATCCCAAACAAAATTTGAATAGTCGGGAGTTCGAAATTCTCATTTCAGGAAACAGCCTATACATCAATGGGAAGTAGAGTGTTGCAAATTTAAAAAATTTGAATTTTGTGAATTGTGAAAAATCCATAATATCAGATATATTCTAATTACTCTAAAATTAAAACAACCCTCAATATGCTATATGTTTTTTATAATTTATGTGTAGCTTAAAAAATTTTTTGTTAACAAAACGAAACACAAAATATAACGGAGGGTGGCTCACTAAAAATTTTCACTTTTTCAGACCAAAAAGAATGGTTTTATCTAGTTAAAGTGAAATTTAAATTGTAAAATCAACAACTAAATGAAAAAAATGAAAGGACGAAATTGAACTTTCAAAAGACGAAATAGACCTAAAAAACCTGCACTTACACTGTTGATTTTTAGGCTCTGACTTCAAATTGGGAAACTGAATTCCATTTCTTTTTAGTAGAGAAACATCGGAGGTCATTAATTGCTGTGATTGACGTGATTTTATTTATTACTCTTGCGGGGAGTTCTTGTTCGAAGTTATTTTAACAGGCATTTGTCTTGAAATTATAACCTTCGTATCCACAATTTTCATTGACCACTAAAGAATGATACTTGATTAAATCATAATTAGCGAAACTGAATGTAAATTTTATCCGGTTTCGTTCTTTACAAAAATGTTTAACAAAAGTAAAATCCACTTTTATATAAAATCTAAACAAAATCAACCCCTTTTTGGTGATATTTGTCTTTGTATCGATTTTATAAAAATATAAGAATCATTATTTTACACACGCGCATTTCAATTTTTGCCTAACTGCATTTTGTGCCACTCTCTTACCATGAAATGACACAATTTTCTGCTCATAGTTATAATTGAAAGATTTCCTTCACAGCGTTGGTCAGCCAATTTTCCACTTTGTTGCATGCGGCTGAATTTTCAGAGTAATTTAAGGGGTTTTCCTCGAGTTTTAAAACTTGAATGATAAAAGTTGACATTTAAACAACTGGGGTTTAATCTGCGGCAGTTTGATACATAACCGTAAATAGGTTTTCATCTGGTGATAAAAGTTAATAGGATTATGAGGTTTGAGGGGTTTGCATCAAAAAATGCACAAATTGCAATTACAAATAGAATTTTAACATTGAATAAATTGTTATTCAATACTGTTTCCCTATTCATTCCTTAAAGAATTGTTCAGGTTGGCGTAAATCCTGTAAGCTGTAGACATCCTTATGGATGAGGTGTTTCCTTGTTAACAATTCTTTCCGCAACACCTGATATAAGAGGACATAGCGAGGTTATAACAATTTGCTGATATATTATTTAGGTTAATTTATTACATGTTCAAATATAACTTTACCAGTGGAATCGGTGCATTTTTAAACGCCACCTCCTGTAACCTTATTTGATTATATTAACTTCTATCGCCAAATGGAAACCCATTTAGCTTAATTTATTAAATTACTATAGATTAAAAGCTAGTTTTTAAATTTCACAAATTTTACGCTTTTAACATTTGTAAATATTCTATATATTGCTGTAAAATCTCAGACCCTCGCCTCTATGCGGACAACTGGCTGATAAACGCAGCATATTTAGCAACAAATTGTTATGATGTGCAAATAGTGTTTATTAGGTAAATTTTTTTAGTATGGAAACATACATTCAAAATGATTTCAAGGAAATGTGATGTTGAAATAAATATTCTTAAAGATTCGGTATCTTTAACACCGAAAAAAATATTTTGAAACAAAAGGACTTTTCGTTTTTATAAATATTTCATTCAAACTCATTTTCCAACTTTGATCAAGGACAAAGAAAATTGTATCTATCATTAACCCTTTCATGCCTGCATTTTTTGAATGGGTTTAATAAATAATATCATCTGTTTACTGAACAATAATGAAGATATATTTTGTATGAAAAGAAATCCATCCAATGATCACCCACTTGTAGAGAATTATTGTTATGATATGGCAACAGAGGGCATGAAAGGGTTAAAATAAATCAGAAATGGCAGTCATTGTGAATAAAGTTATCATGAACTTTCAACAATTAATCAACGCAATAATATATTTTAACAAAACTGATCTCAAATGACCACGAATTTAAGATGATCATATTGATTCTTGAAACAAAGTTCAAAAACATTTAAGATATTAAACAGGTAATAAATGAAATAACATTCTTTCTATGATGTTTCCAGATTGTAAGAAATTCGTCAAACATTAAAATATCAATGATAATAATTAGTTCGGGGAAAATCAACGTTTATAAACTTCAATACGAATTCGCATTGATTCTACTATAACGTTGAAACAAGAAAAAAGATCGGTAAAATGTAACCGATTTGATATATTTTGGTTACATAACAACGTTAAGTCTTTATTTATCAGTCTTATGTAACGATGTCTTAGAATTCATGGTGTCTTCATCCATCTTTTAGGTTTATCATGTGGTACTTAAATTATTCATTCTAATTCGATATATTTTATTTAAATAAAACAATATTATATTTTTTAATGTAAAAAAATAATTTTTTACTCCTTATACGAACCTTCAAAATATTTTGGCATTACCCTGCTGATTCTATAATAGCCTTAAACAAACAGTTTTCCAGGGTTGAAACAATTTAGAGATCTTTTATTTATTCATCCTAGTTAGATAACTTAACAAAAAACTGTTAGAACCTAAATTAATAATTAGTTAAACATGATTTCCTGAGAAACGATTTTTAGGATCTGCAATAGAACGATCCCTTTGATCGTGTTTCACGCACGCGTGGAGATAAAATCCGATTCTAAGGTTTTTGTAGTTATTGGCCAAATTTGAGGACGAATAAGTACCAATAAATTATTTAACCAATAGTAGTACTATAGAAACTCCCAGAGCTGTCCTTGTTGCTTTGGAAGCAAAACTGGTAGAAAATACCATAGATGGCATTTCTCTAAATAATAATATCAAAAAGAATAACCATTCCTTGGTAAAACACGATTTAGGAGTGCGAAACTGGAAATAAATCAGGTATACATTTTGTTTTATACAAGACAGCCAAAAATAGCAACGCTATGCACCATCTATGGGTTTTTAAATTCAAAAATCACAAAATTCATGGACTGTTTAATAAAAACGGTGGGAGCCAGCCTTGACCTCGTGAATTCACTTATATTCATGCAAGTATTATGGTGCAAAAAATGAATTCACACATTGAAAAAATATAATGGAGGTCACCCAGTCAGTGGTGCAAGAGTAGTAAGAGGAATATAGTGTGTCCCAAGAGGGAGTATTTTTCATTGAGTCGGAAAACGGAACTGTCGAAGCCTTTCTAACACCTACAAGGTAACATGTTTTACCTGGTTCACAAATAATTACTTATGTTTATACAGCCTTTTGCAGTTACAGACATTTTATTATTGTCATACAGTAAGTTGCATCATTTCTTGGACGCTTTGACCAGTTTCCATACCAATACAATTTGGAAGTTGAAAAACTCTAGAGACGACAACCACAAAAAATCTAAAAGAATTTCCTATGAGTTTGGATAGCCCCCATGAAAAACATTCACACTATTTAGTGGGATAATTTATACGACATAGAAAAAAATGTAAAAAACCCTTTTAACGGCTTATTACAAGTTTTAGGAATGTAGAATTTACCTTGTTATAGTTACTATTCAATTATTTTAACATATAGAGAGGATGAAAATTTTTGACGTGTTATCTGCGGACTTGCGTGAAAAAATTCTTTCAACAGAATTACATTTTCCCAAATATGTAACCACAATTGAACAAAAAGAATAGAGAAATCCTTGAAAATCGAAATTTCCCTCAAAAATTATTATATATATGAACATTGGTTAAGGATTTTTTCTTTAACTCTGTTTGCTGTGTTTGGTTTTACCAATTGGGAGAATAAAAGCTGTTGCGCAAATTCAAACAAACTTGAGTTGGTTGAATCATATTTATGAATTCAATGAATATAGAGAACGAGCTTTAATGTGGTCATAGTTAAGAAATGAAAGATTCACTGAAAATCGCGAGGTGCACTTTGATATAATACAAAAAATACAACTAAATGGAAATATACAGTGAATTTCCAATTTGTAGTATGTTGCTCTTCGCTTGACCACCGAGTTTGGTTCCAAAGATTCGGTTATTAAACGAGGAGCCTTGTGTATGTATAAATGATCATCGTATACGACAAAAATTATGATGCGAACATCAAAGTTATAAAAACTACATACATAAGGTTTTCCAATCAGGCCCGACACTTTATATCATTAATATTTAGAGAAAAAAAGTATTTTCAATTCTACTTGTTACTTGGTTGTTCCAAATGACAGCATTCGATAGTAGCCTTCGCGGTTAGAAGACATGATTTCAAGTGAGCATGCTGAGATCAAATTGAACCAACATCTCCCACCCTAATCTCGAGTGTTTTCATTCAAAAAAATCTATTTTTCAAATGACTAAATATTAAAGACAACCGTCCGGGGTCCTAAACGGAGTCGTTCAGTTTGTCAGAAACTGGTTCACATTAAATCACGCGCTCTAAATGAGACGGGATCGATCGAAACATGTTAAAGTATAGCAGCAGATGCTGTTTAGGGGAACAAATTAACTAAAAGTAATGAAAATATTTTTTTCTCTGAATATTAATAAATTTTAAAGAAATAAAAATCCACGGACTTGATCGGGAAAGCCTATACATTATCATTTGTTTAATAAGGTATCTGAAGTTTTAAAAACTCATATGATAAGAGCTAACAAATAGGAAATTGTATCTTAAAGGTCAATAGCTGGCTAAAGTGGAGAATAGGTACCTCCAATCGGCTATTTTCGGGGTACACAAAAAAGATGGTCGAAGTAAATTATTGTTTAATTATTTTATTTGCGAAATATACTTATTTTTAGGCTAATACTTTTTACGTTGAAAGAATTACGTTTCCTTCGTATGAAAATATAAATTGGGAAGAGCTAAGCTATGCAAACTTTAGTTTGCTAAAATTCGACAATAAATACCTTATCGGTTTATTGAAGCATCTGGGACTACTTCATAATAGCAAATTATGTTGTGGTANTTATTCATGTTACAGAGATAATAAAAATGCTCAACAGTACAATTTTTATATGAATTTTTTTCTTATAAGATAGAATCGTTTTAAAAGATTTTTCTATTTTGTTTTAAATTTCAAAGTAACGTTCACAGTAGCGAATTTCATAGCTACATAAATATTATTTCATAAAATCTCAGGCAATTATTATATTATATCATTTATTTAAATTTCCCATGCTCAAAGGCTGTGCTTATGGTATACACTTCGTCTTAATGTACTAAAAATAATGGATAATATAGACCAAAACAAGTATATTTATACTCAACGCAAGTAAAAATTTAGTATAAAAATGGAGGAAAAGGAAATAAACGCCATTAACCAGTGGTTGCGCGTGCACACAATTAACATCTATATTTTAAGTCATGAGATGCTCAAAACTAACAAATAGATAAAAACCAACTCTTATTGCATAATAGCGCTTTCTAAAAATTTTAGGCTACTCAATATAACAGAAAATGAGCAAACTACGAACATTTACGTATAACTCGATTGGATTTACCTATTCTTCACATTAGCCCAATAGCTCTCTAGTATTTTAATTTTCAGTCTATTGAAATGATGACATGTTACTTTTTCGTTAAAATCAATAGCATCTTCAGCCTCAAAGTATGTTAAATTGTCAGTGACAAAGATTGTTTTCGGAGTTAATTTTGCATAAAAAGTATGGTTAATATTATTGTCTTTATAGACCCCTATTTAAGCCTAGAAAATGGATGATGCGCATTGGAATTCTAAATCATTTTAGTCATAAGCGAGAGAGATCGCAAAGCGAGTAGGTCGTAAACCGAGACGTACCTGTACACTCATTATACATCAACTGTAAAACTCATACAAACCATTGATAATCATGTTATTGAAATTAAACGCGTTCATATCTTGATTTTAATTTTTCTGAAAAATGTTAAATAAATACAAATGAATCGGCCAAACAGAGGAATAGAGCTATTTGAAGATTAAAACGTGTTTTATGATGATTCGAACTAAAAGCACATTGAGTATACTATCATCGGCTACATTTTTTATTGAAAAATATAGGATGTGTTAGATGTTTGCTTGAAATTAGCGACGAATTCACCTTTCCAATTATCGTACATCCACGTCGTTACGTTGTCAGAGATAATCGAGGAATTTGATGAGTTTTTAGACGTTTAGAGTCAAGTTTTACCTTATAAGTCAAAGGGAGGAAGGTCTTTGAATCTCAAGGTTAATGTAACCAATGAAAGGAATCATGCCAGTATCAATTTAAACTCCAATAGAGACAAAAAAAAGTAGATTAGTGTATTAGGTTAATGACCTTTTCTTTGAAAGGTATATGTGTAGCAAATCAAAAACATCCAAACTGAAAGTATAACTTGAAGGATACAGCCTAAGATTTAAACTAACTCGTTGCTCAACATAAATGGTGTATTTGCTGATTCATCATCTGAAGCACGTACATTAAACTTTCTGTCACCTATGATCAGAGATATTTCAAAGTTTTTTTTGATCATTCAATGCAATTTATTACCGACATTCTTTCATCGAAGGATACAATCATTAAAATAAACTGATTTTCACTTTCCTCAGATCAAATATTGCCACGAAAATAATTAAGATCTGTTTGATTTTAGTGAATTAATACGGATAATTTTAACAAGAATGTAAAGGGTGGGGAAGAAATTGTCACAATATATTTATGAATTAAAAATAATTAAATTTAATAATGGCAAAAATATTTCACGATCAAGGCTTAAGTTTTATAAATGAAAAATAATTTATATTTTATCATGTCATTTTGACTCCCGATTAGAAGTTTTACAATTATTTGTAAAATTTATAAATGATATATAATAGATTGAAGTATTATGTCAAAGACACTCAAGATTTCTATGAAAGGTATGAATGATGATTTATGAAAATTATACGAAAATCGAAAGATGAACACTTAAAGATAAATACCTTATATATCCATGAACATGAGGTTAAAACATAAATTGAATATCCTAGAGATTTTAAAAAGCTGATTACCGAATTCAAGTTTTGAGTCGAGTGATTGGATAAAATATGGTTTTTCTAGGTTTTGAGTGGTGGCGTTTCTGGACATATGCGTGAATGGAGTTTCCAACATCATATTTTTAGGTTCAAAAGTATTCTGTTAGTCTCATAATAACTGTACCTGTCTATTAAGATTGGTTTTATTGGGGGTTAAACTTGGCGATTGAATAATGTAATTAACGTCAAATAATTCAAACAAACTTATTAAGCAAATTTTTATTTGTGATTTCATATATTCATTGGAACATGCGAAAAATTGATGTTGTTGGATTGGAAATTTAATATTATTTTGGCTGCAGAACTCATGTATCTGATGATGAATTTCAAATAAACTTTTGAAAATCTATCAGCGATCGAATACATCAATATTTTATGAAAACATCTGATATGAGGTCTTATTTTTACCTTTTACCAAGATATCGAAAAATGATGACAAGGAACGCTTTGCCATCTGCCCAGAAATAATCAAAACTTGAGGCTTTCAGAGAGAGCTCCCCATTGATAATTTTATTACTTTTTTCTGAACTCGTGAAATGACTTAACCTAACAAACGTTTCTCTTCAAAAGATAAATAACCATCATTTTCTTGTTCGAGCTTTTTATCAGTTTTGGCTTTCGATTCAGTAGTTGATGAGAACGACGAACGACTTTCGATTTGATTTCGATAAGATATGAATGTAGATTTTCTACTGATTCCATAATTTGTAGGAAAAATTGTATCAATATAAGAATTTCGAATTTGCGTCAGATAAGGTCCACAGTAATTACTACTTTACAAATAAAAACTTCACTTCGAATCCCTATAAATTAAAACTTTGAAAATTCCATGGATTTTTCTAATTTTATCGTCTATTATTTTAAAATCAATTTTTGGTGGAGTTTCTTTTTTTGGTATGTCATTCAAATCATTTGAAAGATCATAATCGTAGGATCCAATTAAAGTTTGGGAACAACATTCAGCTTCTGAGACATCTGTTTGTTGGCAGATCTAGAAATTAATCTTAAAATAAGTGGATAAACCATCACTTATTTCGAAAATCTTATGCATGGCAATATTGTAACGAATTATAAGGTTTCAATCCATTTATACAGATGTTTTAAAATGCATATGAGTGATGAAGGAAGAGCATTAATCTTAAAATTATCGACGAAGGGAGGTACAAAAGCGAAATTTGCAACATTTTATCTTGTTATAGAAATCTGGTTGCTCGTTCAATTAAAATTTTCGACGCCGTGGGGATAGATAAGTAGAAAACTACCGGTAGATCCACAGCAGCAATAGAGTAGACATACATCAGAGAACAAAGCTGAGTGTAGGAGATATAAGAAAAATACGAAGTGGGACACATACATGTACATGTAAAGAAGAAAGACTATGAATTTATGTTTTCAACTATTACTTTCCATTTCGAATATTCATTATTTAAAACAACATTGAATTGTATCAATGAGCTACTTAAATGGAATGTAGGCGATAATAAATGTTAACCGTGTAGACTTAAGTAACAATTAATTTCCTTGAATTTAATCCTGTAAAGGCTCACAATTTAGTGTCAAATTGATCGATCATAAATCTCTTTTGAGTTAGAGCTAAAACAGATTTTACAATTCATATTATTATTCATACGCTTAGGTCAAAATGATGATATCTATCATTGAACAATGCCTTAGTCCATTTTTTACAAGTTTGACTAAGACAATGAATGACAAATATGTGAAGAATTCGACTTTTTTGAAGCCGAGGCATTTGAACGTTATAGCACATATGGATGAAAATAATAGCCTCATTCATGCAGACTTGAACAAGATGATAAAATATTTGTATTGAATGGATTACGTTAAATTTCGATATTATACCAATATTGCTTGTATAAATCATTAAAAATTAATTCATATCTTGATTTTCTATACTGTGACTA
This sequence comes from Thelohanellus kitauei, assembly GCA_000827895.1. NCBI lineage: Eukaryota > Metazoa > Cnidaria > Myxozoa > Bivalvulida > Myxobolidae > Thelohanellus > Thelohanellus kitauei. The sequence goes on from JWZT01002106.1 coordinate 114,474, forward strand.
GAGATTCGATATTCTTCAATGAATGCCAAGGACCATTATTTTTGGTGTGCTTTGTTATATATTAGTATTTTTTTATTTATTTACTTTGATATCAACGACGAATATCCATTTCTTATAAATATTTCAAACGGAATTTTAACAAAACTTTCCATAATATTTTTAAGCTAACGTATCGAAACTTATGACATAAAATAAAATGTTTACAAAAAAATCAGCCATCAGAAGAAATATTTTTTTTATTTTCATGAACGTTTATTGGAAAGATTTAGATGAAATTTGATATGACAAATAAACTACATAAAAATGTATTTGAATTTATTTTAAACAATTTAGCAGTTCAAGGATAGTTAAAAGAAAGTTGAATTTATGAATCAATTAAATCTCATAGACTGAATTACTGACATATTTTTTCCAAAATTTTTGAGGCAATTATCATGTACTTAAAAGGAACCTAGTTTTCTCAATTTATGTTACTAAAACTTCAAATGTTAAATATATTCTGACCCTGAGAAAAATTACATTTATGAGTGATACATGATCAAAATTTATCAAATGCTGATTAACCTTAAATATGATAATCAATTTTTACCAAGTGACACAATACTAAATTTGTATATTTGAAGAAATTAGAACGTGTAAAAAGATGGTGAAAAACACTAAAGCGGCCGTGGTTGATATTGTTAAATTTAGCTTGACGATAAACAACAACATATCAATGAATATAAATAAAAGTCATTCGATCATTTAAAAAATGGCATTTATAACTGAAATCTTTGAACATATAAAGACTAATATTGTCCTGAAGACATATCAGACAAATTTCCTACAAACTGCTGCGTAACACGATTAAAAGAATCAGAATTAGGTATCAATATATTAAAAATATACTCAGACTTGATTCATTACTTTAAAAAAGTCAAAAAATTAAAAAACATTAAAGATGCAAATCTTAATACAGTAAACCCTGTCTATTTTTCAGCCAAACCAATTTTCCTTAAATTTGGGCTAGTATTTATACTTTGAATATTTCGTGATTTTCGTTTTCGTATTACTTGTCATGCGCTGAATAAACGATGCAATCAAAAATAGATACTAGCCTTAGCACTAAAGAAAAGTAAGAAATTGTCGAGTATCTTCAATATGTTGTTTCGGTATTCAGGTAGCAAGCGCCCCAACACCCATGCGCGAAAATTAAATGGCTAACATGATTTTCTATAAAATGCTCTTAAACCACGATAAATTCAGAAATATTTTAAGAACTAGACGTTTTGACGGAC
>JWZT01002106.1:116049-128110 GCA_000827895.1 Thelohanellus kitauei
GGGGGGGGGGCGCTGTCTACCTGAATACCGTTGTTTCTATAAATGGAAGCGAGGATTCATTGCCGATGGGTGAGATATTAGACAAATTTAAAAATTTAATAGTTGGTTTTAAACACAAAGAACATAAAACTGAACACATTTAATTGTAAAAACCTTATGAAGCGTTAATTAGTGGGCGAAAGGAACTGAAATCTAAACTTTCCACTTATTTTGAGTAACATAATTTTTTTTACTGCATTTTGCCACCATTTATTGATAACCCTGTATATTTCCGTTTTTCAAACCCTGTCATCCAATGGCTGAAAATTAGATAGGGTTTACTGTATCTTAATTGTAATTCGTGTTATATTTGGGGTTTTATATTAAGAAGCATAAATGTTTTCAAGACTATTTAAACTATAGAACCTATGATTTGTAAATGAGTGGGTTGGTATTGTTGGTAGCCTCATATGTTCGGTAATTTGAAAACATACGCTAACAGATAGTGAACAGATGAAAAATAAACTTAAAACTCGTTAAACTTCGAAAGTGTGAAATTATTCTTAGGGAATAAATTGATTTTTGATATTTGAAGTGACTTATACTTTCTTTGAGTATTTGATTTTATTTCATTCTCTTTTCCCAATTCTAACAGAATAAGCGATTTTTTCAAGTCTGACTGGTTGATATTTACTTTCAATTTGAGCTAAAAGGCGAAATTGAAATGACAGATTTTTTACTGTCTTAGAAGAACACACGCTTAATATTTAGACAATGCTTTTGTTCGGAGATCCTTTGTTATTTCAATATAAATTGGTTATAATTAAGTTGATCAGAAAGAAAGTTAAAAAAATTGGCGTGCATGTGGATTTCGAAAAATATGTCAGGTCGAGTATGCTAAATATAAAATCATTTGAATAAAATTTTTGATTTGTTTAGTATGGACCAGAACAATTCCTTAATAAAATGTTTAAAATTTTATTTGATGGCTTAAAAATCCTAAAATTCCAATGGATTTTAACACCTATTTAAAATATTTGCTTCCATATCTATTTACTATCAATAATAATTTGAGAATACAGACTAAAAATTTCACACTTTTCACGAAGTGTTTTCTATGTTTAACATTATTTCCGTTCCGAATTTTTTGTTTAAATAAAATTAATTATTATTTCGAAAATGTTCACACTGGAATTTTTATGAGCCTAAGCTCGTTGCTTCATGCATCCAAGCAGAACTGTATTCATCCATAACCTGGGTAACATTTGCTGAGATCGCTGGCAAGTGTAGTAAAAAATATCAACTCCAAACTTCTCAATACTCTTCCACTTCGAGAAGAGCATACCTACCAGATTAACTTGTGGTGGAAAATCTTCATTTTCACCATTCAAAAGACATAAATGACTTTCAGCTATCTCGACGACATAAAACCCATTTATTTAATACTTGTTACTCACAATTAAATTCGATAGGGCTGTTCTTCTAAAAATCTTGAAATGAAACAAAAAAAATTATTTTCATTCAAAAATTAATGAAATTCGGAACGTAAAATGGTGTAGCATCATTCTACACCAGCTACATTTATCACACTTTTTTTTGTTATAATATCATTTTATATTCAAAATGTTAACTGCTGTGTTAATAATTTCAGAGTGTTTTAATAACGTGATAGAAACGTATTTTAAACACTAAACTTATCTAAATATTGAAAGAAACAAACAATTGACAGCGTTTAAAATAAATACCTTGATCCTCTTTGAATTAAAAGTAATGAAATTGATTGTCAGCTCTCAACTAGCGATCATAAAACGCCATTAATTGAACACTTAATCTTTTTGTGTTGCAAAAATATCAAGGATTATAATTATATCGCAGATAAACGTTTAATACAATCAACGATGGCAGCATAATTTCTCATCTATCATCAGAAGAGAACACAAATACAAATGGTCATTGAAGAATTGTTACATAACGAGGCGCCATTTGTTGTTCGTTTAAAAAAATAATTAGTGTTATTTCAATTGTTGTTCATAAAAATAGTCCCCCTGAGATGAATCACAGCTGCCATTTTCAAAAGGTTATTCAAAGATAATATAAAACAAAAAAAGCAGAAACAGTTTATTGTTAGTAGAATAATATTTCTATCAATCTAAATAATTTTTTCACTTCCTGATAGTTGAACAACATATAAGCTTAAAATTAGGGGGTTAGCATTATAAATCTAATCCAACACCTGCTTTATTTCTGCAATACAAATAGTTTATGCCTTTTCCGATGTCATGACAAATTTTAATTTCAAAATGTTCATAAAATCTTGATATTGAATTAAAAATGTTTGCTAAACAAGTAAAATGAAGATAATAAAAAATGATTTTAATCACCTGTTTACACTACATTATTTTTGGTGTGATTTTTTATCTTTAACAATCTATGTTGAAAAAATTGAAATGCCAATCTTGAGATAAAGCTATTAATTAGATATCTATAATGAATGTAGTTCACAAAAATAACTAACTCTTTACTTATATGGTCTCTTTTATCTATATCCAAATATATAAACATCACTTTTTGACGAGTTAATTGTTGAAGAATTATTTGACTCTGAAATAATTCGTTCGTTGAGGGTTTTTAAAAACTGAGAAACCATTTATATATAAAGAAATGTTAAAAGGCGCTAATCAAAAATCATTCAGGCATATTTATGGGTTCTACAATATTTCTAGAAGATTAAATTTGAGAAAAGGTAACAACATTCATATTAAAGTAGCATATGCATAAAAGAAATTTCCTGATGTACAGTGAAAGTATCAAGATTATACACTTTAAATGTTCAAATTTATTTTTTCAAACTTAAGAAAAAACGGTATTACGTTGACTATAAATATTGGTTAAATAAATCATTTCATAAAATTGAATTTCGCAGTAGTTACCAAAATGTTTTTCACAAAGGTTAACTCTCATCAAATAGTTGTTTCACTCAGGATGACAAATATGAGGGTTCAACCTAATTTATTGTTAGTTATCATTTTGTGTTTAAAAATTCTCCAATACCACGAATATCATTTTTAAAATTTTTAATCCAACACGTAATAAACGTATCATTGTCAAAAATACATGACGCAAAGGATGGTTTAACGTATGACAAGATTGAGGATAAATACATCTATTTTATGGATAGAAAATGAAGAAACAGCACAAGAGTTTAGATTCATCAGTCTATAGATGTATCAAAAAAAGAGAAACCAATCATTAGGGCTTAGCAATGAGTTTAGCTTGAATGCAAAAAGCGACCAGTCTAAAAGTCAAAAATACACAGGATTGACTTTATATTAAATTTTATTAAATCTTTGAAGGCATAAAACTCAGAATATTTCGTAATATGTTTTCAAATAATTATGAACGATTTCCTGGAAAGTTATCAAAAAAAGTTGACATATAAAAATGTAAAATTATCACATGCACAATCAAAGAAATTAAATTTTGGAAACATGGTAGCTACATTTTTTCACCGGGTCAGTTAAGTTAAATACTGAATCTTATTAATACTCACAGGAAATTACATATTTGAACTATGTATAAATCGAAAAATATATTTTGAATTTAAACAATCAGCGACATCGTACTAAAACCCAACGAATCACATGAAGACCTTGGGTAAAATTAACCAAAACAAATCTCAACAAACTCTTAAAACAATATTACAAAATTCTTAACTGAAATTGTAAACGTGTTAAATCTTGGATGTTTTATACCTAAAAAACAGTTAAAACACGTGATTAATACCAATATTCATTTACACACAAGTATGATAATCTTTAAGAATTCAAACAAGACGTTAGACGGTAAAATAAATGGTGTTAAGATTACGATTTTATCAAAAAATTATTTTTGAAATGACTTCAATTTTAGCTGTGGGCAATTTTTAGTTTTTTTTATCAACACATTAATTTATTCAAATCTTATAGACAAATATTCAAGGAGGAGTATTAATATAAGTGGTTATAGTCTAACATGATATAATGTGTATATTATAACAAAATATCTGCTCTAGAATTAAATGGTTACTTCGTTCAGTTCTGAAAATTAACTGAGTGAGGTGGGTGTGAAAACTTGTCACTTAATCTAGTTTATCCGATAACTGCATTTATTAAAAATAACCTGCAGAAACTCTAGTTTATCACCTTCTAAGATCTGCATCTGCCACATTTTTAAAATACTTATAAAAATGACACAATTATGATGATAAAATCAGAAAAATACCAGTTCAGCTGATCTCCTTTTAGTAGTTTTCCAATCTGACTTTTCGATGGATGTTGGTTTATCCAATCCAACATTACCTACAGTATATGATTAATGAACCGCATGATGTTTTCAACCTTTTTATGCTATGAATTTAACAAAAATTCCAAGCCAGGGTAACTGACTCCCTAGAGCAGTTAATTAACAACCTCCGGCCCGCGTGTCACATACAGGCTTGCGGGTGGCCTGATGTTGCCCACCAAGATCAATGAGAAAACAGAAATTACTGATTTCAAGTCATACTTTTTCATGGCGTTTCGGTTGATTAAAAGGCAACATTATGATTGCGCATCCGTCGTTTAGCCTCCTCAAACTTTAGGAATTCGAATTGTGGCCCTCTTTTCTAAAAGGTTGTGCACCGCTGCCATAAAGGCTCATTATGGACTCCAGGCTGAAAACCTCTGCTCTTTAGTCAGTATTTCAAGATGATTTCAGGTGTTTACTGACATCATTTGTTTACGATTAAAATTCCCATGACAAAATGATTTAGTTTTTGGATTTATTGGTGTTTCAAAAAGTTAGTAGATAATAGCTCGACAAAAGATTCTCAATATATACTGGTTTAATCATCAACTGATCACAAAATCTGATCTAAAAGTCTTCTTGTTAAATTTATACTAATTAAAAAATTGGACAAAGTTATTAACCCTCAAAGACAACAACAGAAAGGCTTATCAATTAATTTTTAAAAGATAATCAACCAAGAATTACCAATGCAAAAATATTAAAAACGCCGAACAGAGGAAATATAGGTCTTGATTACATTTTCAAATACTCTTCGCTTAACGACCTACTCTCACTTATGACCAAGAATGTTTGAACCGACAGTACACAAATTCCCGTTCCTCGGCTTACATGTGGGTTTAGAAAAACAGGAATATTTCGCATATTTTTGACTTGTTATATACTTTTATGTCAGATTCACTCCTAAGCCAATATCTGTGTAACTGATTATTTAACATATTTTGAGGTTTAAGATAGTAAGAATGTCGACAAAAAGAAACACCTGCCATAAGTTGGAGAAACTGTCAATTACAATTACTGGAGACCGGTTGACAATGAAAATACAAATTTTATCTATTGGTCGTTAGTTCTTCTCCACGGAGCCTCAACAGCTTAATAGACCATATTTATACAATCATGTATATCTACGCGTGTCTTTTTAATCAATAAATTTGCTGTTTTCTGGGTAATTTTTATTTTTTACAACGATCTTATAGTTTAAGAGTGAACTCTTCACTTTATGACTGAGTTTGGCTCCAAAAATTCTGTTATTCAGCTAGGTGAACCTGTATAATTTAGGACCTATACGCTATAATTAGCATATTTCTTTAATTTATTGATTATTTCGGCTAGTAAATGTTCAAGAAAATGAGTATATGCTTTGAGTTATTGTTTTCTAATTACCAATAAGCAAAAGATATCACACGAGAGAACAAGATAATAGTAGCATAATAAAAAAAACTTATTGTTGTAAAGAAACAGTCGTGACAAGTTAGAAATGTTTGAGGATGCGGTATTATTACTTAGCTGAAAATGTTTTTACAAACTGAGATAAAGCCCATGTTATCGATCCATGAAATAGGTTTAACGCCAACAACAGGAAAATAATTTAATTTATCAATGATAAGTTCAGCTCTGGATATTCTTTAGGTTGTTATCCATTTGGAAGAATAATTATACTTAATCTTCACAGGTTAATAGGTAAAATTTAAGAATAATAGGAAACTTATTATCGGAATCGGTATAAGTTTTTTCTTCGCAATTATAAATTTTCAATCACATCGACCAACCCTCTTTTTGTGACATTGATTAGCTTTGAAAAATAATGATATTGAATTCATTAAAATAATTTCCACCAAATATCATTATTTGGCAGTCAGATCAAAGAGTAAACCAAATTAATTTCCCATTATTCGAGAGTCTACAGAATCTCTTGTAACGATCAAGGCCCATTTAACATTAGTATATTGGAAGAAACTAATAATACCTTATATATCGCGATATTCATCAAATAAGGCAAGAAACGGTTGTTTTCCTAATGTAAATAAAAATATACTTTGCGAAATCTCAGCTTAAAAAGCTGTTTAGCAATGTGAAGCGTTGCCATATTGCTTGCTGACATAAAGTGATTGATATTTTCGGTTATAAAACTTTTTAATGTGTAATTCATTGAAACATCACGAATTTCGATCAGATATTTTGTTTCTTCGAACGCTAACTCGCTAAAATTTAAATAAAAGAGGACATAAACATAATTCTGAGTTCGATTGGAAATATTTCGCATAAGCAGTCAACAACAACTCCATTTCGTTTGAAAGATTCTCTAAGTGCCTTCATCTGAGCTTAGTATGTACTGTAGAATAAAAATAAACAATGATGGTGAAAAGTTTTAATATCTTGGGTTTATTAAAATCATTTAACTCGAAAGTCGTGTATATTTAATTCATTTGTGATATATTTTTCAAGTTTTATCAAATACGGGAATGTTTTGAATGAGCTTCATACTCAAATCATAATATTATCAAATTGCCAGTCTATAGAAGTTGATATACTCTGGATTTTTCGGGAATTTTAAAAGCATATACCAAAGTATTTAAAACGTCGAGGGGATAACCAAAAATGCACTTACAAGTATAAGTTCATTAAATAATATTATATCAAACTGGATCATCTCTTTTGAGTAAATTATGAAAATATCAACATCCCTGTTATAATAAAGATAAAAGTCAACTTCATTCAAACTTAAGAGTGTAGAAAAAATAATAAATTGACGATTCCATGATTAATTATATTAGTTATCCATAAATTAATACATTTCTGAGAATTAAAGGTGATCAAGTTTTACATTTTGGCTGCATCCCTCTTAATAATAAACCTTACTTGAAACCTTGTAATTTCAGAATCAATCGAACAAGGGTTAGAAACTTAGAGAATATTTTAACATAGTATGATTCCAATAAATTATTTTTTTTCTACAGGATGACAATGGGTGTAAATAGTTATAAAATTTATTTTTATAACTAAAATCTCAAGAAAAAGGGAATACTAGTATAAAAACATGATATACATATTATTTATTTTGATATAGCTTAACTTGACCAATAGAAAGCTGATCAGCCGATTTGCTACCCTACGGCATGCTGAAAAAATTTTAAAAATTTAATGGAACAAGAGAAAGATTGAGAAAACTTGATCCACCAACAGGACAAGTATTTTTGCTTTTATTGATAAATATAATGTACAAACTAAAACATACTAAAAGAAGACTAATTGTATTATCATTAAACAATCGAACCAAATTCTCCGATATACTCAGATTATATATATAGTGCCAAGTTGGATACAGCAAGATCCTTTTATAGGGTCTTATACAAAGAAGGAATAGTTCCATTAGTATCTAGATTTACAAAGACTAGGCCATAGATTTATTAAAAATTGCCCGTTACCTTCAACAAATATTTGTCTTGATTAGACTACCCTCCAAGTTAACATGGTCAACAGGTGTGCTAGATAGCCAATTTGAGGTTTAGCAGTTTTAACAATCGTAGCTTTAAGGCTGAAGAGATATTCTTTTGATCATTTCATGCAGTGTGTGGTCTTGATAAATTTAAAATATCAGAGATCCTACAACGCTGAATTCTTATAACAATTTCATCATAATGTCTTCCAACGTTACGGGAACTATTGCCATTCTGGAGTTTATATGCCAATGGATAATGATACGTTTCATGAAACAGAGTTGGTACATAGTTACATCGTTTCTTCGGCTATTCCCCAATATTTTTATGGCCTTATAGTCCATTTTTGAGCACAGTAGAAAACTGGTATTCAAAAAGAACATAGATTACAAAACAGAAATAAGTACTAAATACCGAATAATTTTTAAATTAATGGTCCAGCAATGGAATTCCGCTTTCATGCCACAGCCCTAGAGGGCAGAGGCGTGTGGTGACTGTTTAGCAACTGAGAGTCTTGCACTACCCTAGTCTGTCAAAGCAGATGGGGCCAAGCCTGGATGCAGCCCTGAATGGGATAGTCCCATGCGGATAACGTCGCAGTCGCGGTCAAGGAAGTCCTTTCAATAATGTATCGGCGAAGGTTTAAACATCTCCAACGACCCGAGGTAAAATAAAACCATTTTTGAAGTAATGGATAAAAAATGAGCAAGTATAACCTCACCTGATTATATAATCTAATATTGCAAGATGAAGACACACTAGCCTGATCGCATTTAAGGTCTTCCAATTGAAATTTGATTAGTTCTTACACAATTCGGCATAAAAGATTGTAGAATTCAATTTGAAAAGTTAACAGTGTATCGGAGAGTGGAAAATTGTCTGATCAAAGTTGTAGTATTAAAAACCCATTCTACAAAATTCATCAAATAAAGGCATGAGATGATGAATGCTCTTTAGTCCTTTTTGGAGATTCTTTTGAATCAACCACTGAAATGATGATTAAACATTATTTTTGCATTATGGTTATATTTTCCAAATAGACTTAAACATTTTTTTAAGAGAACTAATTGGAAAATGACACCTAAAATTATTTTATTATGCGGAGACAATAATCTATAAAATTATTCTAGAAGGTATTATTTAGTATTTTAGATTTTAAGACAGAATAATAAAACAGACATGAGTTAAAAGTTTGACTCGATGAAGAGTTCCAAAATCCTTTTTTTCTCGATTAACACAACAACATAAATACGTTTGTAATAGTTTTTATGAAAAACTCTTAATACACTTTTGAGCACAGCATGACTGGTAAGCCAATTCATTTTTTTATATTTTCGAACGTAACATCGTGTTTGAATTCTAAAATGAACCTAGTTAAATTTTTGCCATGTGTATTAAAACAATACCGATGTATAAATGAAGCGAGTTGTTATTTTTTAGGAATCAATCAAGTCACTGACGTATTATCGTATAAATATGGAAACAACACAATTTTATTCATTATATATTTTCTGCTACGCAGTTAATCTGTGTTTTATTAAAATTAAGGCACCTGGTACAAACCTGCCCGATATGCACACTCCTATAAACCGGTGATACATAGTATGTCATTCTGAGTAATTATCAAAGTAAAATGATTTGATTTATGAACTCCTCACTTGTATGCATAATCGAATCATTAATTTTGAGTTTATATCAAGAGACTTTTTGAAAACGAGATCACTATCGCTCAGATAACATGTTTCAAAAATGATAGTTAATCATATAATAGGAAAGTTCTTTATGCTCTTATAGTTGAATATAATATCATATTACGTCACTATCCTTAAATATTTTCATACGCTGCACAGTAGAAAAGTCAAAATTCCGTCTCAACCTTAAAGATCGATCCTTGAACTATGTGGCAGAGGGTCAGAAAAAGTGATATATTGTTTATAAAATAGGTATACATACTTATTCAAGCCATTTTATCAATTTTGTTCCATAACTAATTTTTTTATTGACGCCCGTGTCGCCAACTGTTTCGAGAAATTAATGCTATATAAATGAAACCTGCCATCACAAATTGAAAAATAAACCAACCAGGTAAGGAATATCCCTCCCATTTTATTATACACCATTATTCCTCGTGTTAGTTGTAACCAGTAATTAGATAGATAGACCGCATGTGGTTATAGATAATTGAAAAGATATTATTATACTCCTTACATCATACACAAATGCAATCTACGAAACCTTTGCTACTTTAAAATATAACAGCCTCAGAAAAAATTCTTAAAAATCCAAGAGGCGAAAAGGATAGAATAACCCATTCGCTGACTGAAGGATTGTTTGTCAAATTTATGCGAATGCCAAAACAGTACCATTATTGAAGGGCGGATCTCACCAAAACACTTCTCCAAGTTTATTTTGTTGATTTGATTTATATTCTAAATTTTAAGTCTCTGACAAAGATTCCACTTAATATGCAGTACACATACTAGATTTTAATTGTATGTGGATATTTTTGAATTTCATCTAAATCAACATCTGTTGTTAGTCTAAAAACGCTCTCAAGTGATTCACTGGGTGAAAATAGATTCTATTTAATATTCAATTAATATGGGAAATTCAGAGTTTTCTGGCCAGTTGGATAATGAGTGGCACTATTATATTAAGATATAAGATTTCGCTTCGCTTAATTAAAGTAACTTAACTAAAACGTTGAAAATTCATTTAATTTTCCCTTTATTAATTTTTGTGACACCTGTGTAAAATCAAAAAATTTGGATTTCTATCAGAAATCATTTTCATTTTTTATTAGACATTACGATTTGGATTATGCTATTTATAGACTTATACAACAACACGTTTTTGAATTTAAACCGTTTTAAATGACAGTATTCACTTTTTTTGTATGTATTTTAACTTAAATTTTCTGATGGAACTAATGGCAGAGGTGGAAATTTTAGCCCCAAAAATATATGTAATTTTTTCACAAGATCTTTATATTTCTCCATTAAGTGATTACGTGAATAAATTTTTTATATTCATAAAAACAGATATGAAATTCGGTTATTGCTGAAAAATAATTTTTATTGATCATTTATTGTATTAAAAATTAATAATTTAATGTTCTTATTCGAACCAGTTTCTAACTAATACACAAAGAATAAATAAACTTTAAAATATGTGGTAGCGTTTGAGTATAATTTACATAAACTCAAAAAGAGGTTATCGTATGTATTTCAGATCAGACAAGTCATTCTCAAAAGCAATTTGTTAGAGATATATAAAAAGATTATTGGTCGGTTGAGAGCTATTTCAGCGTTATTCATAATAAATGAGAAATTAAAATTTATTATTTAATTTTACATTAAAAGTTAGTATTTATCATTTTACATACATGTTGAAACTAACAATCAAAATTTTTATTCCAATACTCACACCTGTAAACCCGTTTGGGGAGGTAGTTTCGGTGATTAAGTCCCTTTACCACTTTCTTCATCAGCTAAAACAGGGATACGAGGCATTAAAAATCTATGACTCGCGATTTATATATCCTCTCAATCAAGATGAATATATAAAAGTTGAATTTTTGTATGTTAAAATGAGAAACTGTAGCTGGCACTCGCTGGAGAACAATTCTAACCATATACAGAACAATGTTATTTTTTTCTATTTACCTCTTTAAATAACAATTTTTGTGTTTTATAAAATAATTCTTAGTTGCGATTGAATCTGAACAACTGTGTTGTAAAAAGTCATAAGGCTTAATAGGTTAAAACAACAATTTTTTTCTTGTAAGACATGAAAATTTGTCTAATCTATAGGTTATGATCATTTACCAATCGTGTTTATCAAATACATCAACAGCTGTTTACATATTCTACTCAAAAAGTTGATTCTAATTTGAATTACAAAAATGTCGAATTGAGAAACAATTTGAGAATCCTGGAATGCTGATTCAGTTAAACTCAGATGCGTTTCAAAACTCAAATATATTGAAAAACATTTTTAGAGTCTTCCTACCACGAAGTGCACTCACCATTATTTAAATGATGTACTATATTGTGAAATATCTGATAATCAAATAAATTATTAAACAAAGGCGAAAGCCGATATTCATGCTAATAATTAACTACTATTGGAGTCAAACGTACTGGCATCGTTTTCTTACAATATTCAATATTGCCAAGAGACTATTTAACAGATTACAGATGTCGGTTCATTGGAATCTCAAACTTAAAAAAAGGACAATTTTACTTTTTGTTCGAATGAAATCGAGTGTGAAATATCCTCAAACGAACAAAATTTCTACTATATATAGGGTTTCCCGATCA
>JWZT01002108.1:9581-25880 GCA_000827895.1 Thelohanellus kitauei
AATTTTAAATTTGGCAACATGCAGCTAAAAAATATCTATTTATATAAAAAATCAAGAAAATTTTATAAACTAAATGTAAACATGTTCTCCTTGCTAACGTGTATGAACTGGGAGTTGAAATACAACAATTTAAAACAAAGTACGCTGTTTCACCATGGCTTTTAGTCACTCGCCATATTTTGCATCGGGTTTATTGCATTCCTGAACACGATCGAAAATTTATTATCTAAATTAAAGCTGACTGATAGGCATGGGAATTCTAGCAACATTTTAATAACTTTTTGACATGAATGAATGATCTACAATTAGTATAATTTTAGAAAACTGTATTGCTTTTAAAGACATATGAAAAAGTAACTACCGAACTGCATACAAGGCATTCGGTTTAAACAATATTATTAATTTCCGATTTGTGTTTGTATACATCATTTTATATAAATTTTATGAATAATTGTGAAATTCGACCTGAGTCACGCTAAATGGAAAATTGATTGCTTACAAAGAGGAAAATTCTGGCCAACTCTGTGAAATGTGAAAACAAGTTTCCGATTCAGAATAAATCGCTGTTCAAACAGCCTTCTGGAACAGATGAGGGTAGAAATCTGAGATATGACTCTATACAAAAATTGATATATTCAATTACATAATCTATATTTAGCGTTTACACTGTGAACAAATGAACTGAAATCTTAATTTTTCTGTTAATATGACATAAATTAATGATTTTACTACATTAAAACACGATACTTTGTAAATACTGTCTATTTTTCGTTTTATTTTAGAATCTGGTGCCAGATTTATTAAAGATAGATAGCGTTTACTCTACACCCTTTTTGATAAAATTCTCCAAAAATGTTTTTTTTTCTTTCGTGGTAGGTGGGGTTAAAATTATTACATTTTCTAGTTTTTATTTACAAATCATCAAAAGATGTTTTTATCCTTTTCGGTTAAAAAAACGCATGTCTAAAATCCGCCTAATTTTATTCAAACACATTAAATCTTATTAATCCTACACTTTATATGTTTCAAACATCAATTTTGCACATTTAAATGTTCAAATTTTGGTTCTTTGAATCAAAAATTCTATTTTAATTTTCTATTGATACTACTAAAAAAATGTCATGTTAATCTGCAGCTATACTCATGAATTCCCTATGAGGAGTTGTTAACTGAATTGGGATCATTCCTAAGATCAAAAATCAATGACCCGACAAAATAGCGATCCGACAAATTAGAGAACCAACAAACAGCCGAACCGTCAAAATAGCGAACTGACAAAATAGCGATATTAAAAACTGTGAACAGCCGAGTTAATATATCGACCTGGGAACATGTACTACATATACAGGGTATCCATCCATTATCTCACAGGTTCCGTTTCATTTCGCACATCAGTAAAATTCAGTTTTGATATGTTTACAGTAGTTTGACATTCCAAACATTGACATTCCAGAGAAATGTGCATTCATTTTAACAAATCTCGAAAAACAATGTCAACTTTTTCGACAGAACCACCATATTATTGGCGGCTAAAAATCAATGCCCTATTTAAAGACGCCTGCGCGAAGTTTAAACGCTCTTTTGGTTATTTGTGTTTATTTCAGTATAGTAATTGATATATTTTTGAAAACAGTATTTGGACGGTTTAATTTTGAGTGACCATAGAAATGTGAATACCGTTTTCAATGAACGTAACATTAAATTTTTGACACAAGTCCACATTTTGGTCGCATACAACAATACTGCCAAATTAGTTATGCTTGCGCTAACTTTTGCATTACATTGACAAGTAACGTTTATTTCATTATTTAACTTTTGCTGCTTTTAGGCAGGGGTTGAAATTTACCAAACTTGTTGTCATAAAATTAGTTAAAACATGATTCCAACACTACAGAAAGTAATTTTTATCGCTAGGGAAAAGTAAATCACGTAAAAATACTATAGGTGAAGCCGTTACTATTTTTATTTTCTGACGCTAATAATTTTAGTAGGCAAATAAATGCCGTAAATTATACACGTTAACGACTTTTGAAAGAAGAAACCTTAATTTAATACGATAAAGAAACTTTCATAATGACATTGATCCACATTATAATGGGACAAATCATCTTTAAACGATTTACTCATAGAGTTTACATATTCAAAAATTAACTTATCTATATTTCACTTTATTATTTTGGTGCTTATTTTTATACAGAAATACTTGATGGGATGGAAACTACAATTTATAAATGTCAACAACTGTTTCGCGATATCAAAAGCTAAATAATGAAATAAACGTTACTTGTCAATGTAATTCAAAAGTTAGCGCAAGTGTGTTAATTTCGCGGTATTGTTTTTTTGCCACAAAAATTGTAACTTGTGTCAAAACTTTAATTTTATGTTCATTGAAAACGCTATTCACATTTGTAGGGATGACAAAATTTAAACCGCCAAAATACTGTTTACAAAAATGTACCAACTAGTATACTGAAATAAATGGAAATAACCGAATTAGCGTTTAGAATTTGCGCAGGCGTTTTTAAATGTGCCTATGATTTTTAGCCGCGAAAAATATGTGGGTTTTGTCGAAAAAGTATACATGGTGTTTCGAGATTTTTTAAAACGAATGCTCATTTCTCTGGAAAGTCAAACGTTTGGAACATAAAACTACTGTGAACATATCAAAACTGAATTTTATTGATGTGCGAAATGAAACTGAAGCTGTGCGATAATGGATTGAACCCCTGTATATGTAGTACATGTTCCCAGGTCGATACAGTAACTCGGCGGTTCACAGTATTAAAATATCGCTATTTTGTCGGGTCACCCAAAAATCTAGCCATGTCTTCTGATTTGCAATTCTAAAAACTACGTCAAATTTTTGATTGTCTACATCAAATAATCGACATGTTTAATGAGATATTTTATATTTCAGCAACCATAATATTTACTAGCGTAGTTATTTCTAAATGTATTATATGTCCAGTTTCTCTGACACTTTTCATATTCAAAACAAAAAAGCAATTAAAATACGTAAGAATAGTAATCATGTGTTTTTTATCGTTTTATCCCTTATAAATTATTGAAGTCAATGATGATTAAACAATATATTATGTGATGAAGAATGCGCCAAAAATTACAGTTATGATTTCAGATGGTTTTGTTTTCAATATCTTCTTGTTATTGATTTTAAATGAAAGGATGGAATGGAAGCAATAATTTAATACACGGAATGGATCTAACAATCACTCATATGACACATTTTAGTGCAAAGTCCTTTCAATAACGTACATGTTAAGACAATTATGGGCTCTGTCTAGACTAACCGACAAAAATTATATGGCTTTCGGAGTATGCACATACGATAAAGGGGGAACCTAATTATGTAGACAGACGAAGTCCTTCCTACTGTGGCGTAATTTGATTGCCATTTCTGGATCGAGAATTGGCCCCATCTTATTTTCTAAGGATGCATATCGATGGTACACGTAAGAGCCCAGTGAATAACATCAAGATTCCATCATGCGTTTTAATGTTCAATAATCTGATATTCAGAAGAAGACAAAAGAGATCGTATTTAGAATGGACTCTTTAATGTATTTCACAACCCGTGAACCGGCAATAAGTGTATTTGTCTATATAGAACATACATCAGAGACCTTTGAATAAAATTGACTATTGGTGACGCTTATGCCAACGAAAAATTTCACCAAAATGGGATTAAGTTTCATGATTCTACACCTTTTTATATTATACATTGATAAACAAATGGCCCACATATATAGACGCTAGGTTAGGTGCCTCGGCATAACCCCTGAAACCTGATCATTCTGGCAGTCAATATCAGTCATGAGAAATGTTTATTAGCATGACATATATTTAAATATCCCCATCGCCATTAGTGGCGAGACTCTTTGGCGTTCTCGTTGAACGCATCCGCTTCAGAGCTGACGAAGTCTCTGGAGAACGACGGGAATTTATTCGTTCAATTCAATGAGGCTTACGTGTGGAACATAGGACCTCTATTAGAGGAATATTAATCTCTATTATTGAACTATCGGATAATCAACTTGGGAAGTACTAGCTATGCTCCCAAGTTCAATCGGTGTATTGTTGCCATTCAACATTGTCATATTTCGGAAATTTACTCCTTTATGGTGGTTGCTCTATCCAAGATGATTTACCATTCTATCTCCCATCCTTCAACCCGTCCCTTATGAAATTCTAGGTTAAAATCAAAAGAGTTGCTGCAGCCCCATGACTGGAGAAACGCAGTTGCGGTTGGCGATTCGACCGTTTGTGGAGCTGCCTGGGAAGTTTTAAATGTTCCTAGTTTTGTCAGCCCGAAAGACTTTCCTGTCCCGCACTTGCAAAGATAGCTGTATTTAGGTTAGATCTGAGCAATGTATTTTTGTGCAAATTTTCTCAAATAATATATATGGCTAGATACAGGATCGTTTGCGATTTTATCGGAACTCGTCGAACACGTCCGTTCAAGAGTCGAGCTCCTGTCATTAAAAGATTCCGGCGTTCCCCTAGGCTGTAAGCTCATGTTAACTTCGATGCGGTCTACGACATGGACGATTCTGAAGCTCCTGAGTAAGTTTCTTACTCTCTCAGATGAATTTGACTTAATCCATATTTAGGTTCCTAATGTATGCATCTATTAGCACAGTACAGAAGTGCAAACTCAAGCCGCCCTTAAGCCAGAGCTGGTTCGGTTGGAAGTAAACAACTCATGGCTATACCACAGGCGTTGCCTTGTTTCTCAACGGAAGTAAACACAAATACGTGCATCAACTCGCGTTCGAAGAGTCAAGGATAGTGAACAACTACCATTAAGGCAAGCGAGCATTGAAGATCCGAAGCTGTACTTGTGTGTTAGTCTGGCTCGCGAAAACGAGCGGACAATTCACAGTTACAATTCTGCGTGTGGCGCTCCTGAATAGCCGGCTTCTATGAAACTGGCCATTCCCTGGTTCATACAAAGCATGTCTACGCTACTTTGTGATTAACACCCTAGTTTAGACTAATAGTTAGTTTTCCCTATTATACGCTAAAAGTACAAACTAACCTAGGGTGAGTTACGACAACGAGATTAGCTTAGACGCTTCAATGTTAATGAGCTGTCTGAACCATCGTCATCTAGCGTATCAGCGTATATGCCTCTGTATCGACGATACTGCCACATTTATCATAACGCCGTTAAGGTCTAGTCTAGCCCTAGTTTGGAATATGGTTGTGCCCTCAGACGCGTAAATCACGGAATCGATATATATAGAAAGGGTTCTCAACCTGGGTGTCGAATGACCATTTAGATGCGTGTCAAAATACCTCTGAAAATATGACGTATTTTTTTATTCAAACGCTTAAAATTGATCAGTCTAATCTATTTTTTTGCAGGTTTTTACAAAAGATATTCTTCAATTGGATTGGAAATACAGATATCATAGCTACTTAAATCATTTTTTTCAAATATATTTACTGTTTCAGCAAAAATATATTTAGTCATTAAATGTGCATATCTTTAAACGAGTTGGAGATGCGTAAGTTTACGCCAATTCTGGATCACAAATACAACAGGTATCACTGCATGAAAAGGAATATAAATATTATGAATAATCGAAAGTTATAATGGAGATTATTTACGTGTCGGATTCACTTCACAAGTTAAATATAGAATGGACAACCCTCAATGCATTATTTGTGTGAAAGTTCTATGAGATAAATCTATTGAGACGAGCCAACTTTACCGCCATTTGGACATACATCGGATCTTTTTGAATTAAAACACAAATACTTTTAAATACAAAGCCTTCGGTATCTGGAAAATCGTGCTTGATATTTTGGGCAATTGAAATACTCCAAACATATCTACAGTTGTGCCATCTAATTTAGTGTCGATTAGAATCGCCACAGCTATGAAACTTTACAAATAGATGGTGATTTACTATTCAAGTCAGCCAAATATATTGTACTAGTAATGATATGTTAGGAATATGAAAATAAATTAAATGGCATGCTCATATCCTTCGAAATAGTACCCAGGAGAAGAGCTGACATATCTGCGGATATTCTCGATCAAATTATTCAATAAATGAACTCTTCAAATATTTCAATATTCAGCATTCAGCTTCAATGATCGACAGACGTGGAAATGGATAAAAATTATGAGTATATGCTTAATATTTACATGACAGTGTTTTGAAGACTAGTTTCTCTTCTGTATACGGCTTGAAACCACAACTTCATCATGTGATATATATGAAAAGGATTGTATATTTCTAAAATCCATAAATTGTCCAGGAAAAATATTTGAGGCTTGTCAACAGATGGTTGTGATAAAATGCTATGGTATCTGTCTGCATTTAAATGTTTGGTATAGAACGAATTGATGAAAACCATTGGAGATCACTGCATCTTTCATCGTCAAATATTACGACGAAAACACTGCGACATAAACTACTAAACAGTTGGATACATGAGAATTATTTTGTTAAATAGAATTCTTTGATTAGTCGACTGTTTGCAAAAACTTGTAACGATTCTAGTGTATCTAACAATATTCTGTTTTCTCACCAGAAGTTAGATTTTTATCAAGAGGTAAAGTTCTACTACGAGTTTTTGATCTTCGTTAAGAACTAACAATATTTTTTAATCATTAACCAAAACGACATTTATGTTCACGTCATAGTGATGAATGGGATGTACATAGAATAGCTTGTCTGGTATATTTGCAATATTAAATGACCTCTGTTTATCCATACAAGGAACAGGGGCAACTCGTCACCACTTGTCAAAAATATATTAACGAGTTCTGAATGAAAATTAAGCTTTGGCAAACAAATTTTGACTAAAATTATATTTACTTTTTGTAAACCTTATCTGGGTTCTAATATAAAAACGAAATTTAACATGGTCAAAGAAATATAATTATAATTATGTTGGGAGAACATTTTTACAGGCGTGATATCTAAATATTATTTATTTTCAAAATCAATTTCATACCCATTTTGCACTTTTAACAAGTCCATTATCAGTCATTGTTAAATATTTTCACGAGACAGCCCAGGAAGAGTTAATTTACCTCATTAATAGCGATTTTGCCAAAACTGATTTCTCCTCAATTTTAATTTCACAATTCTTGATTAAGTGTATAAAGTCTTATTTAGATATATCTAAGCCGTTTTTAGGTTTCTTGTACCATTTCCACCTACATATCATTGCGAAACGAGAATTTTTGGCCTTTTGTTTATGAAGTATTAAATATAGAATTAGTCTTGACGCAGATGACGTTCGTTGTGATATACCCAAACAATCGCAAGAATTCTAGATCTTGTAACACTACAATAAGATAAATCTTCGCTGCATTGTTGACTCGGTAGAACGTAAGGTAAAAATTAAATTAAATTGATAGAAATTACATTTTTGTTCAGGCTCAGGCAAGGATTCGAAATGGTGAAGAAATATACAGCATAAATATGGTGGTAATGTTGTATATTAAAAACAAATAATGCAATTGATAAATATTAAACTTTTATTTAAATTAGTAGCAGACCTATATTTTGCACAAAAATAATTTAATTTTGTCTCAATATTTAACATTAAATGATGTTATGTTCGGTTTCTGATGTAATCATTTTTTTCATGCTAATATGTAATTTATACCATGATTACTGTTTGTAAATTTAAATACTTAAAGTAAATTATTGAGGCGATAATAATTTATGAAACGGATGGTTCGCAACGCTTAAAAAATCAATATAAAGCACCAAAGTTATCGATTCCTAAAAATGGTTGAGAACCGCTCCCTTATGACAAAGTTCCAATATCTCGATAAACTATTCAGACAACAGCAGAATACATGTCAAAGGACATATTTGAACAGTATTCCAATGAACTTGTTAACATTATGCATTAAAATTTTTGTTGACCAGAGCATACACAAGGTTTAGAAAGCTCAACTGTTAATCTTAGTGTATTCAGTTAATTAGAGATTAAAAATAAATCCAGAAATAGTTGACATGACCCCACTTGATTGTCGATCGTGTGTTGAAGACATATTATGACTGTTTTCGGTTATATCAAAATTAAAAATTGAATTGTAAAAGCTTTCACGCTTTACTATATATTTGGCATTTTTAATGATTTGAAGAAAATCCTAGTGAATTGCTCAATTTCTCAATCATTTGAGGGGACGCGGTATTTTAATATCGGGTATACGACTATACCACTAAATGATTTATTGAAAATTTCTCTTCCACCGAGCGTTTCAATTCGATCACATTACCAAATTGTTTTTCCAATCGGATATTTTCATTTTATCAAGAGGACTTAACCATAGAGAGTTGAAATCATTTCTTAATGATAGTGGAGCAGAATATCGTGATATTTTATCTCATACCAATAGTAGGTTATCCAAGTCTTTTTTTTTGTTGAAACATTATCTACAGTACAAGAATGAAATTTGCCAATTCTTAATTTAAATATGTAATGATATCTCCGTATATTTAAAAAAAAGAGTCGTTGAGAGACTTGACGTTGTTAACAGACATGACAGAGGATTTGAATACATTCAACCTGAGTCTACAAGGGAAAGACCACCTTATGTTCGACATGCTTCATAAGCTGATATCTTTCGTTGTAAAGTGAAAACTACTATGTTCAAATTTTCAGAATGAAAATTTTTGCAAGTTGTTTATCTGTGTTACCTTTCAAACACAATTACAATGCGACTTGAGAAGTAACTACTCCCGTTGCAAAATTAGGCCTGCAGTATTTTAAAAAGCAATTAGATGTATTAAGAGACAATAAAGATCTATTTAAATGTACCCGTGATCATTTTTCTGGCAATGTTGACTTTTCCTATGCCTACCAATTAGAGCGGATGGATATTCAGTGCTCACCACAATTGAAATCACAATATCATTACCGTAAATTTTCATAATATAATTGAAGTTAAAACGAGAATCCATATGTCTATATCAACGAGGTCCCTTGCAAGATGTTGTATGGATTTGGAAGCACGTAATATGTCAAAGCCTTTTCGATAATAAAACAAAATACAAATAATTTAGATCTAATTTAGCGGAAAACAAGCTTTGCGCTATACTGAGTATGAGACGAAATAATAACCTAAAATAGAAATAAATCATAAAAGCATTTAGGATTAGGCTGAATACTTATATTAACACTAACTTAGAAAAAATATATGTTATGTTATTTTAGTCAATATTTTACATGCAGTAAGCATGGTAAACTGAGTGCGGCAAGTAAAGAAATATATTTACAAATATGTGGCATGCAATGAAAATGTATGGGAATCACGGGTTTACACTATATGTTTGCGACGCCACTATTTTTTTTTCAAATTCCACGTCTTTCTCATCAAATATTTCGTCCTAAAATTTATATTTTCACACAATATTAACCAGAATTTCAGTCAAGTGATATTGTGAATTTTTATATGGAAATGTATATAAATATTGTTCACTATAATTTTGATTTGGTTTATGAGAATGTAGGCTTTTTATACAACTTTGTGGGCAGTAAATGATAAGCAGTCAAAATTATTACAAGTTAAATAACAAAAACATCTAAAAATTTATTTATGGGGTCCAAACTAAAATACCAAACCGATCACCAAGAGATGTGCATATATGGGATCGAAATTGCCTACTCATTCGATTTTTGGAATAAGATAACTGATTACGATACGGAAATCGTCTTTCAAAAAATATGTTTATATTCGTTGACTGCTTTGATTGGTCAATATTTACGCAAAATAAAGATATTAGGCGTAATTTAAACTTACTATCGAGGCGTCTTTATTTACGTAGAAAAATGATGTCTCATATTGGGAAATTAACTTCTACATAGACAATAATCGATGCTAAATCCGGATTTTTATCTAATAAGAAAAAAATCTTTCAAAATCGATAAAAACTCTTGTTTATTAGCTGTGACTGAAGAGAGATCGTGAATAATTGCATTATGACTGATAATTATATAACTAATTCAACGTAAGTACATTGATAATACTCATAACTACACTGATATTTGAAAAATACATTCGATTTCATAATATCAGCAATTATATTTAAAAATGCCTTTGTGCACGCTGTATATTCGGCCATTATATTTTTATCAATAAAAATCGAAATAGGGTCATTTAATACCGTGAGAGCATTCCTCAAACTTTAGTTAAATTTGTTTCGGAAATATTTATTGTTATTTTAGTTATGTTTAATAATGGTGAGCCATTCGTAGCGATTCGATGGCTAAAATGAATTTCTTGTAAATGATATTTATAGATGAAACAACATTGTGACATTTAATTACCCTGGGTATTTTCGTTCATATGAATTAAATCGGAATGATGGATCTGTCGTGTAAATTTAGGTTGATGTACTTTAGTTTATTGATGATTATCTAGGACGGCTTGACTCAAATAAAAACATTTTGAACTGTTTCTACTATAAAAACACAAAAATGAAACATATATCAAAGCAAATCATGAAATTTAAATTAGATTTAAAGAAAAATTTATGCGTTAAATTTTCAAACGTAGCCAAGTACATTTTCATTCCATGCACCAAAGTGTATATCTATATATTAATGTATCATACGATTATAACGACGGATACACAGACTAGTATAAGAATGTTCAATATTTTCCCATATTTGAAGTCTCGAAAAATTTCGATAATCTATCATTGCCATCATGCATCTTTCAATAATGTTGGATTGAAATGAATATTCAGTCAATATCATATCCTTTTTATCAAAATATATACCTGGTTATAGATTTCACATTCGTACATTGTCAGTCTTAATCGAACCAACGGCAAAATATTTATGGGATGAACTTTGATTTCTTAATTAAATTTCTTCTCACCACTTGTATACCATAAATAATGTGTTTGACCCATTTTTTTGAAATTTAGACCAGGAAAAACAACTTCATTTTCTGGATTAATTGTTATAAGTCCATTTTCAATGTTTATAACAGATGTTTCTTTTGTATTTTCAGCTAGATCTTCTATGGATATTTCGATTTTTATTTCCTTTATGAGAACTAAACATACGTTCCATGATGGGTCATACAAGACATCTTCAATCTTCATAGAAACCGGAATAGTTGGAGGGCACTTCAATCGCCATCCTTTAAGTGTAAGTGTAAATAAAATTTTTCCATAGCTATGATTGTGTTGACTAATAACAACGAATTCCACATCAACGGTTGTTGAACGTGTAGTGTTCAAACTATTAAATGTTTGGTATATAATTAGATAGACTCTACTCAGATACTGATTTCAAATATTTGTTACCGTAAGAAGCAAGCAGTCGGGCTTACTTCGGTCTCTTGAATACAACATATGAGTCGTAGATACACCAGATATCAACGATTTTTCTTGAGATACAGTTAACACATTAAATGGACTATGAATCAGCCATTGGCTATTGTACTTACTTTTGATGATCCTGATCTGAAATTTACAAACAGATGTGCGAGGCGAAAATGGTCATCTATCACATGAAGTCTGCTTTCTATATTTTCACGAAGTTTGAAAGTATATTTTGTAAAATATTGAGATGATTGATCAACGCCCAAGTATATCGTTAATTTCTGATTAAAAACTAAAACCAACCGAAAAAAAACCATCACCAAAATGACTCATTTCTATCGTTTTATTGCAATGGAGTGAATGAAACATCAACTCCAATTGGAAAATGTCCGTCGAATGATTTCCGAAACTACCAATTTTATATTTCCTTTGGATTGTCATGTAGATAACGGAAGGATACAGAGAATTGAAGCTAGGAAATCGGAAACCGATGAGAACGACTGGACCAGGTTTGATCTAAATTCATCAAATCTCAGACAATTTTATAACATGCTTCGATGTCATATTTAGAAGCATTGTACCCCATAAATCCGGGTATGCATGTGAAAAAGAGGATCAAAGACATCATCGCCTACTTCCAATATTATGCGGCTTTGATTGATTGACGTTTAATGACCGCATCGCGCTATGGTAATTAATGTTAAAATTAATGGATAGAGCTTAATTATATGAATTGGTCATCTATTTGAAACATGGAAATTCCATACCTCGTCAAATTATAGTTCCTGTTTTTAATTCACTATTAAATATAAATTAATTATTATTAATAACCACGATTGCTTCATTTATCTAACCAATCAAGTAACTAATTATGCTAAATTATCAATTTTCCAACACAAACGTTTAAAATAATCATTAATCCATTAAGTTAAACCCCAAAACGAGTATCTCTTTTGGACATCGGAAACTTATAATTCATGATGGAGGCTTTTTAGTATTTCTAAGAACACAAAATATGAATTTATTAATATTTTTATGTAATTTTACGCCATTCATCAAAATATTTGAAATATCTAAGCTTAATACTTATTCATTAACCTACAAATATATCAGCGGCCTTTTATGCCTACACGATTGCCTCCAATATATACTGTTAATTATAATCAAAAAAATGATATCATAGCAATATCCTAATAGCATTTAGTAATCATCTGATCGCAGAATGTTCTCAAAAATTTCAATATCTTCAAAGTAAAACTCATTTGATTTTTATGACAATTGCGTAAAAATTATCTTGATTATTCATTCAAATATATAGATAATTAATTGATCGTATTATATTGTATAATCTTGAATTTGTTTGGATCGTGCGCAGATAATACGTATCTTAATTTCTAAAATCATTTCAATTTAATAGATATGGAGATCATGAAATCCATTTAATTTTCTTGTTGACCATTAAAAAATTTAGAGTAAGTCGCAAAACTGTTCAAATTATATTAATCGAAATAACTCAAACTAATTGTTTAATTATCAGCAAAAATAAAATTAAATATTCATTCAATTATCTTCGCTTCATTCATCGTAAAAATCAGCGATAATACCAATATTATGTTTCGAAACATTCGCAGTACTTATGCTAGAATATATGTCATTGTTTTTTGATAATTACTCAAGACGTGCGACATAAATATTGATCATATTCATTATTTCTAATTGACTTGAAAATAATTCATTATATTTTATCTAAATTGTTCATATAATATCTGTCTCGAAGTTTATCAATGACTGTAATTGATTAAGCTAGCTTGATTCGTATTCAACAAATTAATAAAGCCTCTTTAATACTGAATTTAGAATGCAGCGAGCTACATAAAATTGCATATAATTTAGAGTATTGGAAAATATATCGCTTTGTGTCCTATCTATTTAATGAACAGTTAGCGGGCCATTTCTCAAATTAAAATAGTAGATAGTCATTCAGAATTAATTATTAACAATTTAAACACCTAAATAAGTTTGGATATTATGGGGTTCATTTTTTTATTCAGAGAAAATAGATACATTACTGAACTGATCTTTGACAATGGTTTCTAAACTTCGAATTTCTATACAATTTTATAATGAATTGTTAATACATTTTCTAATATCTGGGGACTAAGATATCATGAGAGATGTTCTCGGAGAGCTGTCCTATGGTGATGTATTTTCACCTATGATTGATTAAATAGTTGCCCATCTAGCATTAGTTTTTGGGAATGCGTTCTAACATAAGGATAGATTTATTTATTACTCGTCTAAAATGTTTTTAACAATCGAATAGTCAGTCGTCGCAAATAAATTATCACATGATCATTTTGCTTGTATAGGCAATTAGGACAATTACCATATAAGCTCGTAATCTAATTTAATGAAAATTAGTTATGACTAAAACATAGTTTTGATTTCTCAAATGTCCTTTAAATGAATCAGAAATGAATTATATGCAGCGCAAATATAATTTCCTTCAAGGCTGCACATGATTTGTTGTCTAAAAATCTATGTAGCTTTTCAATTAAAACCTATACATAGATTTCCATGTTAAATGGCTTAATAACAACAATATCTAGTTTTAGATTTAAAAAACTCATTTCTGAATTCTTTTTTCTGACCCACGATTAGAACTCGTATAAAAATTGATTCTTAAAACTAATTTCAATTGTTTTGAATTTACTTTTTTGTTTGATTCATCACATTAAGTAGTGATAAATTGTATTTTAATGCCGAAAATAAGGATATTTTATCAGTAAATGACGAAGGGATATTACGATCATAAAGGCAATTCCTATCTATCAAAGCGATATAGAATTAGAATATATTTAAGGGTTCTCCAACTTGTCTAACATTCAACATTTTATATGCTACAATCCAGTACTTTGTTGTTCCAAATTTATTCTTCGTTCATGTATGACATAATCTCTGTAATCGATTTTCAGTTTATCGTGTTCTAAAAATATGTTTTTCATATATAATGAGAGCTCATATGACATATTTCAAAACAGATTATCAGTCAGATTCAATTATATACAGATATTGATTTATTCACGGCATTTTCAAAAAATTGGCAAATATCATGTTAAATCACGAGAGCCTTATATATACATGTTACCTCGCTGCATACATTCAGTTGTTTTATCATCACACCCAAATACATTCATTCATTTGACATCATATTAGATGAATACATCTATTCATGTTATTGAAGTTTTTCATCATAAAAAACGTGTCTTTACCATATCAAAATAGCAAAATTAACTAAGGTGTGTAAAAATTATATTATATTTTGAAATATTCGGTTCTATTAAAATTGACACGATTCTCATACTTTTAATCAAACTTAAGTTTTTTGTAGTTCTCAAAGGGGGTGTGATAATTTTTTGTCCTGATTATGGTCAAACCTTATTTCCACAATACAGGTTTTTACTTTATGATATGGCGATAAAGAAATCTGTATTAATCATGCAGAGTATAAATATTGGTAAAACTATTACAGAAATGCTCCAAACCAAAGATATTATGTTTGATTAATTAATAATCCTTTATTTAATGTTAATTTTATGAATAAAATGTTAAATTTTATCTCTACATCATTTTTGTAATTCCTCTGAATAGATGATAAATTAATCTCACAAAGTTTTACCCAGGACTTCAATCTCAAAATTGTCCATTCACATTTTAAGTTTTTTTGCATTTTGTGCAATAGGATTTTGAGAATTACAGAATGTTTGGTGATATATTTAATTGCATAATAATTAGTATTAATAGTTCCGAAAAAGTATTATGGCCCAGAAATTTTTGTTGACGATAATCTGTTCTATTTCAGCAAAAATATTTTATAACTACATAAATTTGAATCAATGAACATACCAAGATGAGTGTAGGATTAAATTCGCCGATTTCAAATGGCATAACACAAGGGTTATACAGAATTCTAATCAACCATAGTTAAAAAAAAATGTAATATATGTTCATTCTTACTAAAAGTTTTATTACCTCTTGAATGTTTTTGACTGAATACACTGAAACGGATTAGTGCCTGATAAGCCCACAGAGTCTGATTGCAAATATATGCTTTAAAATATGGCTTGGATATTTAAAGTCATCGGTTTATAAATAGAATTAATATCACGAATCCCTTTCAGTTTAGTTATGTCAAATGTAGCAATATTCTTATGTCATAGCCTAATATTGTTTGATAGAATATTAGATGCAAGCTTTCAATTTTCATATTAGGATGTCCAATCCATATAATTTAAACGAGATCGATCAGTTTAAAAAAATCAATTTTCATTTTAGGAAATCGTAAATTCATCCTAATCTACGAAAATTTCGATGGTTGATGAATTTTTTGGTATGCTCTCCTCCCCGGAATTACCTATCATCCTCATCCTAAATATTATCATGTGTCTATTGAAATAAGTCAAGCTCTCTTTCACAATTTTGTTAATTATTTGGGTATTTTCGTTATTTATGGGTTCTTTTAGATGCTTTTGATTTTAATGGTCAACCTTATATAAGACCATATATCTTTACATGAATTTTGTAAAAGACCAGGCATCAATTTTTTGTTTTTGATGAAAAAACAAATGGCATCTTTGCTGTATTTTGTCTATTATTCCACACCGTGTTTTTCGATAAATATAAAACAATCACATTTTTAATCTTAATAGAGATTAATCCAATCAATGAAAAACATACCTAAAACTCTTTAGGATGATATATATTTCATATTAATATACACTGTAAAGAAAATCGTTTTTTCTAAGATAAGTGTTATGATTATAATCTGTCAGGTTCAAGATTAAAGCAAGTTTGATAAAGAAATTATATTTGATGCAAAAATTATTGCAATTTATACAAAAAATATTA
The DNA here is from genome assembly GCA_000827895.1 of Thelohanellus kitauei. NCBI lineage: Eukaryota > Metazoa > Cnidaria > Myxozoa > Bivalvulida > Myxobolidae > Thelohanellus > Thelohanellus kitauei. Next base: position 25,820 of record JWZT01002108.1, read on the forward strand.
TTGTCAGTTAAAATATAAATCGAAAATATTTTAATGTACAAAAGCAAGTCTGTCACTCGAT
>JWZT01002124.1:15828-44761 GCA_000827895.1 Thelohanellus kitauei
TTTCGCAAAGCGGAGTCCAGCTCCAGCCTCATCTGCTGTAAGAAGGGAAGCTACATGGAGTGTTGCCATGCCACGTGTGAACAACGTCGCAATCGCTGTCGAAGTAAGGATCGTGAAATAATTTACCAGTGCAGGTTTGTACATCTACATGCCATTACCATAAAATATACAAATCATCGTGGGTTTTCTGCAAACCATATAAATTATTACAAATAGTAAATTTTGATGTATTAAATATATAGTATCATGCTTGTGAAACTTAAATGATTTTTAAGTGTATATATACCCTGGCATTTTAATTGTATATTTTAAATGGTTCTTAGTTTCTTCTGTTCATTCTGGACATAAATTCACTGAATATACTTCATGGGTTTCAGTCAAACCGATTCGGTTTAAATTTATGACTTAAATTAAGAATATGGAAACCCTTTCCTTGATATTCAACTGGGTCATACCAGATAGTAAATAGATTTATTCGAGTAAGGATTCATATCAAATATGACAGATATAATGAATTAAAAATTTGTTTAAAAATCTTATAACTCGTTTAACTGTCGTAATCATTAGGCAACGTAATTATATTCACATTGATAAAATTTTATTGAAATCATGCGCCAAAAATTAAATATTAGAGATTAAATTGACGCATTGGTACACAATTGCATTATCATCAACAATGACATACTTTATTTCATTGAATCTATTACAGAGCAACGAGTTTTTATCAATCACCGCGTGAACCCTTAATACTCGATGTTATTTTTGTAATCAAAAATTGTGAGTTGGTGGTTATATAAAATACCAGTGATTTGGTATATATCAGGGGTGGGCACAATTAACCTGATTAGGGACAATTAATACCTTTTGGCTTTAAATCGCGAGCCAGATTAAATATAAGCATTATATAATAAACCGTTAGCTATGTTTTAGCTTATTGACAAAGTTATCCATTAAAAGCCAGCAAAATCTTCATAATTCTTGAATCAAAATTATAAATAATTATTGGAAAGCTTTACCCAGTGCTTGAACAACATGATTGTTTTGCCAAACATGAAGTCATTGGCATTTCGATGAGTCAGATTTTGGGAGAAACAGCATTTTTAGTGATTTAATTAATTACAATAAAAAATTAATTTTAATCATGCAGTTCCCTATTTTAGGTCAGAAATAGCGATTAACTATATATTTATTGTTTTTACCCTTATAAATCTGACCAATTCAACTTAATCGCACAAGGGCCGGATTAAATAGGATGATGTTTTGTAGCTGGTCATACGTGGTTTAATCAGTTTAAATGGGGGGAATATAACTCATAGAAATATACATGTATTTTTGCATAATTCTTTTATGATTCCTCCTTCTATTTTAATTAATAAGCTGAAACGGATTTTGGCAAGATTATGGCCAGATCAGTTAGGCAAGAGATTTCTAATCAATGGTATATATTATTATGATTCTATCCTTAAAAATCTCAAGGTAATCTTATTTCCACCAACTTTCGTTTTATACATTCAAGTTTTTTTTATTATCATGGACACAAAACCTCATTTTATTCGATCATTATCGTTTAATTTTAATTTTATTTTGAAGTAATTAATCAAGTTATACAATGAAATAAAAAATATTTGTAATAATCAATGTTTTGTGAAATTTTCATTAAATATATCATCTTAATATAAATTAAAAACATTTTAATATAAACTAATATTGAAAAAAATATTTGACTTACCGACTTTTGACAGTCTAATAATTTTACAACACTTATTATCGATATATTATGCACAGTCGATGATTTGAAATATTCTTGAGATTCCAATGCATGAAATTTCTTTCTATGGAGTCTTTTGATCACGACACTTATTTTTTCATACCTATGATCAAGATTATCGTACTTAAAATTATCCTCTACTTTTTGGAAGCATTTGATGTTGACAAACTTCTAAACATTATATGGTCATTATAATGCGTTCAAAAAAATTTATAAAAATTTAAATAAAATTTAGTAAATAAATCAGGGTTTCTCTTAACAATTTCTATTTAAATATAGTGTAAATGTTATCAGACCTTAAAAAAACTGGTAATTAGCCCAGTTAGTGATGAATTCGAATGGCCTATGGCAATTAGTACATGTGACAAATTCAAGAAATACAGTTTATTTTCACCAAAAAGTATAATATCATGAAATTTGCTCATTGAGTACTAATTTTGAAGGTCTCAACCTAGCTTTATCAAATAATGTTAAATAATATCTGGACATGTGATTAAAGAAAATATATTTATACGTCTTATCAATATAATGTTTGAATTATTTATGATATATAAAATCAGAAATTTATAGTCGAATCAACACCACAGTTAATTTTAAATGTTTTTTTTTCAATTTTAGTTACTTAAATCATAAACTATTCATTAATATAAATCAATTATACTTCAACTATCTTGTGGGAGGTTTCAAAGGCCATTAAAATCTAATTATCTTTATTTTAATCGATAATATCTATAATTTCAATTTTTTAGTATTGTACTGCTCCGATATCTAAACGAGTTAAAAATCAGAATTTATGATTTCGCTAGCGTTTTGAGAGTCTAATGCTGAAATTTTGTAAATCGCCGACTATAGTAAATAACAATTCAAAATCCATTGTTGATATCTTCTATATTGTGTCAAATAATAGATTATTTTTTTTATTTTATTGAAATATTTAGGCATTAAATGAGGATCTTTTTTTTTAATAAGTTATATTGATCCGATTCTATCATTTTATATATATATATATATATTTGGTTCGACTAAATCTCCAAATAAGATCATATTGTGGAAATTCAAAAAAACAAAATGTACTCGAATAATTTTTTAACATTAAGTTATTGATAAAGAGAGCAGTAAATTTTAAAAGTAATTCGCATTCATTGCAAATTTTATCATTTTTACAAAAACTGTAATTAGAGAACTCTATTATCCATTTTGCACACTTCGTATTTAATTTCCAATAATAATCTGAGGTCAAAATAACTTCACTTCAAATTCAGAATCTCATATGCTGTAATGGCATCTATATCAAAAAAATTGATCGTCGATAAAATTATATGATAGACTAAAGAATTACATTTGTTTACATCATTAATATAGTCCAGTAAATCTTCAAATAATGCTTTGAACAAAATTAGACAACCAATAACTATCATGTCACACAATATACAGTAAATACTGTATGATTTTCATTCATAAGGGAGAAAATTAGGAATAAACGGAAAAATAGACAGGTTTGACACATGGATAGGGTTTCAAAAATGGTTGTAAAATGCAGTAGAACGTTTCTTTTCTGCTTAAAAAAATGAAAAGTTAGATTTTAGTAAATTTTGCGTTCTAATTAACGTCTTATATAGCTTTTGCAGAAAACTATGTTCCATTTTTCATGTACTTTACTTTCAAATGAACTCTTAAATTTTTTATTTTTTTATAAAATACCATTAATCGTCGATCAATTTTCGATTCAATAACCAAAAACAACGTATTAAATATACTCGTTATTTGTTCCATTTGTTTAATGCCAAGGCTAGTATTAATTTTGGATTTCATTGTTTATTCTGAGCATGCTAAGTGATGTAAAAATGTAAATACAAAATATTACTGATTGTCAAATTCAAGGAAAATCGATTTTCGCTGAAAAATAGACAGGCTTTACTGTATAAATTTGTTTAAATAATTGGATTGATATAAAAACTGACTGAATATTCAATAATAATTTTGATATTTCCCTGATATTGCATCTTTGTGTTGTTAAATTTTTGCTCTAGATCTTTGGAATCATTATTTTAAGTATTACGGAGCATTTTTAGTAATTTTTACCTTAATAAATCGTAAATAATTATGCGTCGATAAATCACCTATCTTTATGTTTTTTAAAGTATGAAATGAGTCAAATTTGCAAGAATATATTTCCACCAGTATCGCCATCTGTCACATACAAATTCAAATTTCGGGGACTTAGAAGAAGCTATTCGGAACTACAGAACATTTTGTTACACTGGATAACCTACTTCATGTGTTATATATGATTACTTTGTTTAAAGTATAAATTTAGTGAAGTTTTGAAAATATTTTACCTATGACATAAAATATGGATTCCTCAAATATCTACTGATATAATTGGTGTAGTTTATACTAGACTTTTGACGGATGCCCGTGGGGTCAGCCACTTCGAGAGAGTTAGATTAATTGAATGAAACCTTGCATTATAGATTAAAGAGTAAATAGACCCACCCGATAAAGGATATCCGCCACCCCCTCACCTTTAAATAAAAATCGTTATTTGTAAAGCATTCAAAAATGAAATCGATGACACCTGGACTNCTGTATAAATTGATTTAAATAATTGATATGATTAAAAATACTGACTGAATATTCAATAATATTTTTGATATTTCCCTGATTTCCCATCTTTGTGTTGTTAAATTTTTGCTCTAGATCTTTGGAATCATTATTTTAAGTATTACGGAGCATTTTTAGTAATTTTTACCTTAATAAATCGTAAATAATTATGCGTCGATAAATCACCTATCTTTATGTTTTTTAAAGTATGAAATGAGTCAAATTTGCAAGAATATATTTCCACCAGTATCGCCATCTGTCACATACAAATTCAAATTTCGGGGACTTAGAAGAAGCTATTCGGAACTACAGAACATTTTGTTACACTGGATAACCTACTTCATGTGTTATATATGATTACTTTGTTTAAAGTATAAATTTAGTGAAGTTTTGAAAATATTTTACCTATGACATAAAATATGGATTCCTCAAATATCTACTGATATAATTGGTGTAGTTTATACTAGACTTTTGACGGATGCCCGTGGGGTCAGCCACTTCGAGAGAGTTAGATTAATTGAATGAAACCTTGCATTATAGATAAAGAGTATATATACCTAACTGATAAGGATATCTACTCCCCCCTCTCCCACCTTTTAACATCAATCTTTATTTGTAAAGCATTCAAAAATAAAATCGATGACCCCTTGACTGCACTTAAAAAAATATCCTTATCATGGATCGTACAGACTCTCAAAATGAGCATGTTAAGGATATACAACCACTTTTTGATGATTATTTAACACGGCACAAACAAAAAGATTGAGAAAACAACAATTACAACGCTCAAAATGATAAAAGTTTAGATAGTGTCGTTGTGGTCAGAGCGTTTTGCCAGAATGAGGATTAAAAGCGTTATCGAGTGAGTGAGAGAGTGAGCCAGTGATCTAGTGAGTGAAACTATTCTATTCTATATATATATATATATAAATATCTTAAATCATACAGAAGGACTATATCTACGGTCTTTTCGAATTTTTATATGTGTGTAATATATGTTAAAATGATTGCCTATAAATAATCTTTTAAAATAATATTATTCTTTCTAGAATTTGTAGCTGTTATCATATACCCTGTAATTCTAGATTTGGATACATTTTATGGCTTTACTGATCTAAATAATTTTTTTACAAATATAAATATGTTACATGTACATGTCAGATTTTAAATTTGAAATCCTGGTATTAGTAAAATAGAATTAAAATCACAACGAAATATTAATAATATTTCCTACTTTCTTAAAAGCAAATATTCTGCTATTTTCAAGAAATTTTTTAAATGAAAACTCTTGAGATAGGTCATGACGAATGACATAATATATATTCTCATAATATAATTGCTAAAACAGTAAATATTTTGTTATTATTTGAAGTCAAATATTGTGGATCGATGAATATTTTGAATAATTACAACCAATATATATTGACCATTTATTACTTAAATCTGATACGATGTGTTTGCTTAATGAGAATTAATCTATTTACCTAATGAACATAATAGTGTAGCACGAATATAATAATTGATTCAGGGGTTTTTGGAATGTATTTTAGAACTTATTGATTCTGTTAAATGATATATCAAATTTTGTGAATATTTTGGCATTATCACATAAAAAGAATATTTTTATTTTCGACTCAGAATTTAACGTTTAAAATATATAACTTAGTATTAACTTACTCAGAAAAAAACGTATATGATAAAACGAAATACAATTTCCTGATTGAATTAAAGTCATATTGATAGATGTAGATATACGAACCTTCGAGCTGTTGTCAAAATAATAATGATAGATTAAAGAAAAAATTTTGTGAAGAAATTCGAACAAGAAATAAAAATTTGCACATGAATGAGCAGTATATCGGTTTTAACAAATTTTTAAAAAGAGTAATAATAATTAATGAATTTTGAAAAAGCCTATTATTGATAATGGTAAGAGAATCCTCGACATGACAGTCAATAGAGACTAAATAGATAGTTCGCTGTTTATGACAGCTCTTTTTAACCCATGTTGCGAATCCAGAGTAGACCATACCTGTGGGCACGGCAGTAATCATATATTACCATCAGATAACAGATTTTATTTTAATTAAATATTTTATCAGTTAATCGGCAACTTTTACTGAACTGAGGGTTAGTGAAGCATTAAATCATGTTTTTTTCTTTATGAGCCAAAAGAAAAGCCTTTTTTTGGTTACAATATACATTTAATCATCATTAGCTTGCTCCTTAAATTTATTTTATCCTCTTATAGGTAATATCTACATTATTATTGAAAAAAATCCAATATATTAACAGATTTAGTTACAATATGCGAAAAAAAGAATGTTTTTAATGTATGTAAATTTGAAGAATTACTATCACCCATAAAATGAATTTCAATTATTAGGGATATGAGTCAAATATTCTTAGATATCGTGTATATTGGTTTTTAAAAATTTAATTAAAATTAAACTTTACCTCTGTGTTTTGCCATAAATAATTTTTAATATTTTCAGGAGAAATAAATATAATTAATAATAAAAAATGAAAGTTTGGACTCAGTTTGTAATTAATACAATTAATCACAGAAATAGGTGCTTGTAATTTCAAAGCATTCAAATGATCATATAAATATTCTAATTGAATGATATTTCATGAATAAAAATATTATACTGGGACACTGGTTTCAACTTTGTTTTGGTTCCGACATCTCTCGCCTCAAAAAAAGTTGTCTACACTGATGTTTAATAATTGATAAATTATATGCTCATATTACATAAAACCATTTTTTAACATTAATGAATTCAAAAGATTTAAAATATCTTGAAAAATATTGAAAATGTAAAAGGATAAACATCGTTAACACATTGTTACATACTTTGCGTGATGATCCAATCAAATGTGATATAATAACCAGAACGAAAACGAGAAATGACTTCATTAACTTAGGATTATTTTGAATATTTGAAACACATTTAACAAATAATATTATCAATAATATTATTTTAACACGCTGAAATAAATCCCTTTGTTTGTCAGTATAAAAAAAATTAAAATGACCCTACAGTTTGATAAAAAAAGCACTAAACCGCTATTGGATACATAGGAAAATCAATTTGAATGCCAACGATTATTTCTGCAAAATTAATTTTCAGTTATACCTTAAAATGGGGTATTTAGTGTATGAATGAATCATGTCAAGGATCATACTATTCACATATTTATATTCAAAAAAAAATGATTTGATCCTTTTTAAAATATCCACAAATTATGATAATACATTATAAATATTTAAAGTTGGCGAAAATAATATCAATTTTCTATGTGAAAAAGATGATATTTAAAAATTGTGTCATTTTCATAACAACATTTATATGTAATTATAACTTTATCAGCATGGTAAGATCTTGGATTATGCTTAATAAAAGAACGATTGATTAATTTATGAAATTGATGACATATAGACAAACAAGAACCGATAATAGTTATTTTAATCAGTAATTGGGACGTATACATTTCTTGGTAATCGTCAATTGGAATGGTTTGATGCAACAAAAGGATTGTTTAATGATTTATTATCCTCATAACGGTATTTTTCTTATGTTAAAATATATCAGTTGACACATTTCATAAATTCGAGTCCGATGATCCATAATCTCGGTTCAAGTTTTTGATAAAAAATATTATCATTTCAATAGGTCTTAAGAAAAAACATACATTTTTAAACCAGTACATACATTAGTATGCTTTTCAATAATAAAAAGAATATATCCTATTTTTTTCAAATAAATCTGATCGCTCCAGCAAATTTTTTTTTGTTTATATATATTTCAACATTTTAAATAATACATCGATCTGATCGCCACAATTCCAATATGTATGATCTCTTGGTGTTTTTCTGGATGTATTATGACTCTTACATATGCATAATGTTTCTTTCAGAAAATGGACACTGTTTAAATACATATTAAAAGTATTTTTTGTGATAGATGCAAATTAAAGCCGAATTGGCATGTTGAGGCTGATAGCGACTGCCCATCCATTGAATAAATACCGATTTAAGGTTGTTGAATCTAATATCTAATCGATCTCTCTAAATATACTTTAATCGATTCAATTTTTGCCACATTGACACACCAGGTTATATATATTCGATTGACAAAATAAGAGTAAAGTGCAATCTTGTTGAATTGAGTATTTTCACATTTTTAATTAATTTTTATCTATGGTATAGTTTTACAGTCATAAATATTCTTGGTATGTTAGTGAATTGTTATAAAGGACAATTTCTATTTTACCTTTATCTTCTGAGTTTCGTTCAAATAATTATTCGTTGAATGAAATAAAGAGATTCCAGATTTACACTGAAGATCTATAAACATGGTTTATTAATTATGAGATTTGAGTCTGTTAACTCAGTTTTTATAGTTTTGTTTGTTGTTATTAATTGATCAGTTATCTATCGAGAGAAATTATATTTTTTTTCTCATAAAATGGTCTATGAAAATTATGTTCATGATTGATGTATTTTTTGTTTGTGATCATATAAGTCTGAGCTACATAAATGTTTTCCCAGCGTGGCGAATCGCCATATTATATTTCCTCTCTCACTTGTCCAACTTCATCGAAATTCCTCAAATACTGTTATTAAATGTAAAGTGCTTTTTTTTTTACATTTCAATTGGTAAAACGGCATTCCATCGCCAGTTTTCGAAATTTTAAATACTTTAATCGCATAACAGAGATTTATAATTACTTTATTAATTTAATCCATCATGATTAATGCATATTTATGAACGTGTTTTCAGTAGAACATCATAGAAAAAACCTTTTTCTCGCATTTTCGGGATTTTTGTAGTTAAATTTCATATGAATAACAATATCTTATATGTTATACAAAATATAGTTGTTTGTTATGTAAAAGAAGAGTGTTATCAGAATAATGGTGCTGGAATGCTGTTTATATATTTTTATTATATTAAGAAGCGCTTCTTTACATCCATGACAAGGTAAAATCGCCCGTCAATCTTATTTGGAAATTTAAATATATCTAAAACAAATTGCAGCCATTGATAAATTTATTAATGCCGTTTTTTTATATATATTTGGTACAATTTTGACATTGAACCAAATGGAATGACATTCTAAATTTTAAAAAATATTTGTTGTTAAATTTCATATGAATATTAACAAAATATCTATTGTTATTCGGAAATTGTCTTTGNTCGAATATTTTATTTCTATATTTAAATCCATAAGAAGAAACGATGACCATCTTTGATGTGGAACTTTAGTGTAGATTTTATATGACGTAAATTTTACGCGCATGATCCAGTTTACTCAAAATGGCCAATATTTTTTGATTATGTGCCTTATATTGTGTATTCATTAAACATTATCACATGAATGACACGTTGCATGCTTAAATATATGAATAGTTTCATTTTGACATTAAATTGAATTTTTTCATCGACATTGTATCTTTAACGTAAATCATGCATGATATTTCTGATTATTTTGATACTATTAATTATAGTATTGTGCATTATAATTTAAAGCAGTATATTAATTTTAAAAATTATAGATAGTGTCAATGAGCGAATAAACGTCTTAACAACCCTTATTATAATTTATCTTTATCCTCATTTTGGCATTTTGAGAATGTATATTCTCGAAGGCACCTTCTGGTGTTTTATAAAAACTTTCTCGCCACATTTTTTTCATATAATTGTTTTTAACATATTATCCCGATTTTTAAATGCAGTAAAGTCTCCTTATCTTATGACATATTTTGAAAGATTTATTAATAGAGGCGCAATTACCCTCGAAGTCACTTATATATTGACATCGGTAACTAGGTCATCGTGTGTTTTATTAAAACTTAATCCTAAAAACTAATTTTAGTTGACAAATCCATATAGATATGGGGGGTCACTAGCAGTGTTGCTTAAAATAAATTATCGAAAATACAAAAACCATGTATGGGTCGAATCCATCAGTATAAATCATAGATCCTTGCAAAACATGATAAAAAAATTAATCATATACATACCTCTATTTAAATTCCTTGAGTCTCTGCTTTTATATTTGGAATGCAGATCACAATATCAATATGTTTTTAATCACGAAATTATTTTTCACGTATCCTCCTACATACCAAGGACATAAAGTCGAGGTCTCAATAAATCATTGCCTAATGTTATGAAGTTCATTTCTTAACACGATTACTCTTTACTTCAGCAATGACTGATATGTTGATTTGGATTTTTATCCATGGGCCATCGAACGTTAAGATTAGAATTGATAGCTTCCATGAGCAGATCTAATCGTTATTCTAAACTTCAAATTTCAAGAAAATTTAGTCAATATTGCCTGTGTCTATGGCGATATCGAAAGAAATGAGGCTTTTCCTGTTTGATTGTGTGTCAACATACGAAGGGTCAAGAGAAATCTGCCAAAAGCATCATAGATCTTGTAAGAATGAGTCTAATAATCAGTGACTCACCTCACGAGATCTAATTGATTTCCTCGTATCTCAATAATTACAGACGAAATTGATATTAAAATTTGGCTTACATTTAATTAAAAATCTAAAAATGCCTAACTGATTGTAAATTTCGTTCCTTTGATGCTTTACCATTTTTTAGAAGATTCACGCAGAATATCTCTTCTTGCTCAATTCCATAATACCATAAAAATACTATGGTATTAACGGCGTTAGTTATAATTTGAGTGCATATATCGAAATCCATTATCAGTGGCAGGTTCGCGCACCTGCATCTAAGTTACACCAGATGAAGAGTGTCTGAATTTTGCACGATACTTTAAATGTAATTTTATATGTCTAATCTGTTTTTTTTTGAAAATGTTTTAATATTTCCATCAAGGTATACGAAATTTTAACATAAAAATTTATATAAAGATTTTAACTGTATTAATACTATTGCAGCATATAGCTTTAATCAAAGTACTCAACCACAAAATCGCTTTATGAAATCTGATTTTAAATTGCACATTTTATTGAGAAGAGAACGATTTGAATTTAAAGTATTAATGTCCCACATTAGAACTAATAAACTTCGATGATAATACACGCGGATTATTTTTCATAATAAATGCAAGACATAACGACTTAGAAAATTTCAAAAACTTTCAAACAATTATCTTTCTACATGTCAATATTCGTAAAAATTGAATATGATCATTTTTTTTATGTATAAGTATTATAGCTTATACCCTGATTAATTTATACAAAAATACTCTCCTATCCACTATCTTAGCATTTTAATCTCAGATATCGAAAGTTATTAACGGTGATGAATCACTGAATCTTAGCAGTTTTTCCTTGTGCGCACGGCATGAACAATCGTTTTCATAAATATAATTTGGTCTATTAAAAAAATTTCGGATATTTAGATTAAAATCATGTACATATATATGGCGATCCATGAATAAATATATCAATGTCTGTTTACAGCGCTCAATTTTATGATTTATTTTTTTCTTCGATCTAAATTGTCTGTATAAAATAATGTTTTGTTAAACAGATGTCCAGAAACTTTTGTTTAAAAAAAAATTGTTCCAAATCAAAAGTAACGAACCAAAAAAAGGAGCAAAAATTCACAGCTCGTCATGATGAATTAACTTATAAGGCAGTTAATCAATAAAAAAATTATGAAAAATAAACCTCAAAATTCTAACTGAATACAGTTCATCTATCTTTCACCATAATAGAAATCGAAATATTAATTCTAAAAAGGGGTTTGTACATTTATTAAAATTACAAATAAATGATTTCTGTGTTTTTCTTGATTTCTTCAATACTAAATACAAAACTATGGAAAAAATGCATTTTTTTTATCTGTCCAGTCATTAAATATTCGAAACATGATAGACATAAATTTGTGGCGAATTATCAAAAAATGCCAAAGTAAACATTTGGAGATTTTTTATGTAGATAAAACTGAATAAATCATAAAATGAATGTTAGTTTTGAAACTCGATCGTTAATATCTGGAATAGGCACAGATAAATCTTTGGCTCGGATCACCAAGATTATGTATTTTGATTTAGGGTATAAAGAAATAGGTTTCTAATTGGTAATACAGCATATCCATAACCAGACAACATATTTTATTGAATTATTTGTCAATACAGCCATAATAGAACACCATGGATATTTTTCAAAATATTATTTTGAAGTATTTGTACCACAAATATCAAGTTAAAAAATCAAAAAATTCTTTAACAGTTAGATAAATACCAATCAAACGTTATGAAGTGCCTTCCATAAATAGAATCTAAATTTTTTACCATAAAATTAACTTAAATCAAAAATCTATTTGACACAAAACATTTTCAAATTTTGTAAGAAATTTGTTATTCTATTTTGGTAAACTTTAATGTTATAAATTATTTGAATGAAGCATAAAATTCAACATTTTGAACATATTTACTTCATTCAAATATTTTACAAATCGGGTCAATTAGTATATTTTTTCCAAAAAGGATTATATAATTGTTCGAGGAATGCATGATTTGCTTCTTAATATTTAAAAATACATCACCAACTACTTAAAAATAGATAATTATATGTCTACTGACCTTTAAAATTTTTTATATGAATATAAATTGTGAAATATAAGTGTACAATTTAAATCACTTTTGATCAAATAATATTTGTATGATTATCAATTGTACAGTAAATAAAAGAATGATAAAGAATAATAATCATTTCCAGCGTGATTAAAAATCATGAAGAATAGAGCAAATTCGACTTTTTATATAATTAAAAATATTCCGAAAATTATTTGATAAATGAAAAATCGTACAATGATATTTTGAAGGAGAAATAAAAACGCTATATACTATAAATGTATATATTTTTATTTTAAAATCTAAGTACTCAAATGGTAAAAATATATATGAACTAAAAAATGAAATAATTTTTACTCTAAAATGAAGCTCATATAAAATTTCAGATTAGCTATGTAAAAAATGTATGAAAATTACATTAAAAATATAATGTTTGACCTCTCAATACGTACATCCATATCTATTTATGTTTAGGAAAATTTATTCCACGAACTTCTGAAAATTATTCTTGGTTTTATTATATTCGATAAAATCATCATTTTTAACTTTATCTTATATCGAGTAATGTCGATGAATCCTTGTATAAATGTAAATTATCCTATGCTTATGATGCATCCAGTGTTTTCCATATTTAAATGAATAATACTTAAGAACTTTAGATACGATATTTATCATGTTTTAATTTCATAGTTGGTATTTCATCATTCATATTAAAAACAACGGACACAAAATAATATTTAAACAAATTATCCGCATATTAACCTGACCACATGTACATTTGCTTATTTAAGATTTTTAATTGCAGCTTAAATAGCTGTTTAATTAAATATCAATTCACTGAAAAAATTTATAAAAATAGTACTTATATTACTGTGGTCGAAAAAAAAAATTTGTAGCGTCTAACAGGGTTAGACAATTTATCATAAGTGAAATTCAATATGGAAACAGGATTCTGTGCTATAACTTCATTAAAGAGGGTTTGTTTGATGGTAACACTAGAATACTCAAGAGTTTAAGTTAGATGCATTTTTATTAAAAATTTTCGATTAAGCTTTTTAATAGTAGTCGTTAACCATCGTCAATAATCAGATGGTATTTATCTATATAAGGGATAAAAAAATTTTCTAAATTTTTAGAAATGTAAATTGTTGACTGTTTTTGATAAATAATACAATGATTAAACTATGCAAAATTAAGTTTTCCTGAAGGATAAAAATAAAACACCAGTTAAGCAATTACTAGTAAAAGATTACTCGAACGTAATACCGCTAATCATTTATTCATTCAATGATAATTTGATTCTTTGACGCATAAACTGAGCTGAAAGATATTTTAAGATTTATACAATTAGAAAAACTGTTAATTTGCATTTAGTTTTTATTAACCATGCTCTAATTTGTAAATATTTATCGCGTGCGCAGTAAAAGTTAGAAAAGGATAAAGAACGCGATTGTTCTACTTTTATAAACCTTATTTCTGTGCTTGATTAACCTTACTCCAATCCTGTGGTAGTCAAAGTGTGATGCATGAATTATCTATATGCATCATCATATATTACATTGAATCGTTCCCACCTAACTCGCATGCTTCATCGTTTTTTTTTGGCTCATTCGTCGAAATCATGACTGAAAACGATGAATTTAATCTGATTTTCAGAGAATTATCATTCAATTGGTCAATTAAGAAGTAAAGCACAATAAAATTATCAATTGTTAGTTAAACTAGTGACACATACAAAAGATTAGAACAGAGTAAAAATCATGGTGGAAACGATTCAATATATATTTATGAAACATGCGAGACAACATAGATGGTTAATGGTCAAATATCTATGATTGGAGGTCAAATATATATTTTTACATGCCTGGATATAATTGTTTAAATAAAACAGATGTTTTGCCGATTGAATATTGAAAATGGTAGAGGGCTTCTCGCAATCTTTAAAAATATATAGAGGGTTTTCAATTACTATCGAGTATGATACATTTAATACCGAGCCTCCCTAGCGTTCAACAGTGCGCGCACGAAAGATTAATTATTGTGTACATTAAAACGAAATACACGATCTACAGCTATATGAGTCAACCCATTTTTTATTAATTTGTGATTTTGTTAGAGAGGAAAATGAGTAAATAAGGTCCCCGCGCCGTAATGCAAAAACCCAGAAACTATTTAATAAATTATTCAGAGCGGTTTTGAACAAGCAACTTTCTTGACCGTCCAAATAGATGTTCGAACGGAATTTTTCCTTACACGCATTGCAGAATTTTTTTTCCCAGAAATATGCAAAAGGGAATTTAAACTTAATGATAACCACTTCTTAATAATGGTCTCAAATCATTTGAAAATTTATTGGTAACTGTATACGATGGAAATGTATATTATTTAATATTCTATACATTTTGTGTTTTTTCATTATTGGGAGGGGAGATTATTCACACATTTGCTGATGAAATAAATTAATAAACATTGGATAGACTCATTTTTAGCAGAAAATCTAGATTGTCGTTTTCAGGTGCGCGATAAAAAATGTTCTTTTGCGCAATGGTGAACACTAGGGATGTTTGATAGTAAATCGAAACCCTGTAATACCTGGACATAAAACATGGGAAGCGATGTTTTACATACACGATATAATTTTTTAAACTATGATTTCGTGGAGATAATAAATGGATTAAGACAACATTGAGTTTTAAGATTTCCCAATTAAAATCTTAGAGATATTCTAAAATTGTTGCAGTTCCATTTTAAAAATACATAATAAAATACATCAATATCTTTAAGATGGTAAACGAATAGAAAAGCTAGCTAGGCGACGTTTCTGTAATATTCTCGAATATTAAACGAAGCGAAATATAACGAAGTCATAAAATACATTAAATTTGTTCATAAATGAGATAACAACTGCGTCATGATGATGTTTATAAGTCAGGTTTAATGTATTATAATGGACAATGATATTGAGCAGAATAAAGCTAGTCCAATTCAAAATGAATTATTTGTATTTGTGGTGTTAAAACACAGCTGATTTACATACTACCTATCGCCTAAGTGGCTGCCATATCAATTAATCTCACAAATCTATCATATATTAAATTTATTAACCCCAGATGTTGATGAACATTGACGAAACGTTAAATAGCTTTTTGATCGTTGTGTGATGTGAATGATCTGTTGATCTTTTTCATATGTAACAAGATCACCTTGCGACGTTTCAGATCCTCGCATTATCGGTAATGGATAATCAGTTATGCGGCGTTGGCTTTGGTATGTAAAATTTGTCAAATTTATCAAAAATTCAACAATGAATCACATATTTAAACATACTCCGATTCAAGACCAGTTTATGATGCATGATTGATTCATCTGCCACTTAATCAAACGTGAAAATCCGAAATATTATCACCATCATGCAGTGGATAATCTATAATATATTTGCCTGTCATTGAATATCGTACAGAATATGTTATAATCTCGAGGGTATGCAATATATTAAATTCGTGTTACAAACCCCCTGTTTGTTTGATAAGCTAATCTATTTTGAGATAAATTGTATCGGTTAGTTCATTGCGCATGCTCTAATTATTTTCATCAACATAATAAGATGTTGACAACCAGATCCTTCATCTCTTTTGTCCTGTTCTCAAAGTTCAAATTCTGACATTCTCTGGTGTTTTATATTTCGATTTTCCCTTTTGTATGTTTAAAAGGTATTTTACAGCAGTGATGAACCATTTTTTCAAAATTTTAGAAACTAATATCCGCCGTTCAGCTAGGAAAAGTTTTTTTCTGTAAACATCTTTAAAAAATTTCTATTATGTGGAAATGATAGTACAATTTATACATAATCTCCTTGTAATGTAAAATTAATACTATAATCTTAAATCAGCTTTTGAACGCTTTAAATTTTTTCTGTGAACATTATGAGTAATATTGATTACTTACACTCGGATTATCAAAACCACGTTATGATCACTCGAATGCTTAAAATTATTACTGGCATCAAGGACTCTCCAGGAGAGTATAAACACGAATCCATTTACATTTTTCTGGTTATGGTGATCCTTAAGAACGTTTTTATGGAATATTGTTTGACCGAGATCAACCAACGAAGTAAAAATACCAATACGTCATATAAATGGAACCGATTCAATAATAATAATCCATTTTTGTATTCTGAAATTATTTGAGTTGAAAGCAGTGAAAACCAGCGAGCTATTTTTTATAAAGCATCGAAAAATATGCTATTCGAGCATGCTCTGGAGTTCTTTGATTACCATCAAAAGGGAAATTCTTATAAACTGTGATTCATTGTATTTTACTGGGTTAAATGAGTTAATTAGTTAAATCAATGTGTTTATCAAAAAATATAAAATTATACAGTTTGTAAATTAATTAACCATGTTTGTTGTGGGGTGTTGATGGTTTATCACATTTGACCGTAATTGCTTTCACATAAGAGCACGTTCTGTAATGCTATCCCATGCGAGCCAACCTATTATTACTGCATTTAAAGGTTAACCAGTTAAGTGTAGATAATTTTCAAAATCGTGATCCAAACTTTAAGTAGATACATACTTTTAGTTTGAGTTATTCAAGATTTTTGACTCAATAATAGTTAAAACTCATTTGATGATATCATAAAATAGTTTTTGAAAACTGTGGGGATTAGGATGAGAGATTTTTAAAAGAACTGTTAAAATCAGTTCGAAAAGACTGCCCGCATATGTATATTTAATATCCCGCATGGTATTACCAGTAATAATAAATCCGTCAAAACATTAATATCCTAAGCTTATATTATATAGTATTATTGGCGCTTCATACCATGTATGTGCTGTTTCTAATTCAGTTAATTTAAGACTTGAAATAGATGTTGAGTATTATTTTTAAACACGGAATTTAGAATAGAATTTATGAATTTAAAAATGATATTTTGAATTTAAAAATTGTAGAAATCTGTCTCACGTTGTTTCCGATAATTAAGCGTCTCTTTTTTTTGGACCCAAATTTATCGAAAAAAGAAGAGATATACATTTTTATATCAGCATTTTTGTAAATTGAATGTAATCATCGCTTGATACTAAAATTTTATCAACTGCCTATTTATTATAATTTCATTGATTGACAGTTACAGATATCGATATTGAGTAAATTCTATGATATTTTATAAAAGCTGAAAATACATTCGATATCTTTAAACATGTTTTAAATTATCATGTATTTTTTTCTGAGGTCAATAGTTGTAAGGTTTACAATAAGCTTTTTTTCAGGGTAAATCTCCTCAGAGATAACGGCATAACGTGGTCAAATTATGGTATATTTGGTATATATGATAGAATAATATTTAGACTTTTAGCTATAGCCATGTATTAAAATATGATATTTTTTATTTGCGATGCTATTAAACCTAATTTTTCTCATGATGGAATTCAATCAAATTAATATAAAAAAAACAATGTTAAATAGTAAATATGCATTTTATAGATCGTTTTTTTACTACTCGAATCAACAATTTTCATAATTTTACAATTTTTTATCACTTATAATTCATTCAAACTAAACCATTTCAATTTGTGGAACAATATAAAAATGTATTGTAAAATATTTGCCAAAAAAATTTATCAAATCGATAACAAATCTCTGGGAACTGTTGCATATCTTGGAGAAATGTTTTTATGGTTTTTTCAAAATATATGTGATTTTATACGACTTTAACAATCAAATATTATGTTGGTGAAAGGTATATGTGTCCGTATGGGAATAAATTTGTTAATTTTAGATAAATATATTTCGAGATTACTCGCACTCTAAATGATGTTTTACATCTAAAAAAAAATAATTTTCGTGATTATAAATATCCATCCATTAATCTAGCTTCTATTAAACACATTTCCGTAAATTTATTATTTTTTACTATGCCAATTGATAAGTAAAACAGTTAGAAAATTATAATATTCTTAACGGAATCGATTGTCATTTTTTGATGATAATTCATTATACGCATATTCTAACTCTTTCATATTTTCAAACCTTCAAACAATGTACTATGGTACTTTTCAATCGACTCTATTATTCCCATAAACTGATTGCTATTTCTTCATGCTGAAATGCACACATGGGAGAATCTCACGTCATTCAACAAATTAACATGTGCCAGCCCTCAACAAATATTATGAACAATGATTTCAAAATCTCTTTGATAATGTTGGGATTTAGGGAAGGGTTGAAAAGTCGCCGTAAATACTCATGATTCCGTAAATACGTTCTCTCTTATTTTTAAAGTCAATTATCATAAGAACAACTAAGATATCTGTGTTATGATTTATCGTATGTTTATGTTTCTAGACCTCCGTCTATTGTTTTCCTTTCATTAATGAATGTAGTCAATATTGTCAGCGTATATTATTTTTATCAATGCAACGATATCTGAAAATATTATTTGGGTACTGTTTAAGAAACCTATTAATCGTTGTTAATGGATTTATTGTAAATACAACCGGAGGCATATAATCGATCAGTAAACTAAACCTATGAAAGCGTATATTCTATAAGGTTCACATACGTCAATTGTTCTAGAATGAATGATGGAATATTGATGGTTGAGAATCATTTTCAAATTTTTAGCCATGATGAAAAGAATGATGGACGTACAAGTTGTATAACTAAATGCTGTTTATATTTCTATTTTTTTATACAACTTTTTATATCGAAATAAAGAGTGTTGGTTGAAGTAACATAGATGAATTAATGAAAAACAAAGTTTAAAAACATTTTATCTAAATAAATATTTATCTTTACCATTGTATAAAATACACAAAATTTCGCCCTGGCCTTAAAGAATCGATTTTGAATGTAAATTCGACGCTTTTAGTTGAATGCGAGTCTATTTGTGTTGACACACACAAGCCTAGAAATTTGAATTCATTTTAATAACATCGAGACAGACATTTTTAAACGAACATGCAACTGAAAAATCTAAAATACTTCGAATTATATATGTAAACCTCATTGAAATAATTTAGACACCATCTCAAATTTAGATTCAGAGGCTCGTTTGATTCATATATACTTATTCTATATTAATTATATTTCTGAATGCCATTTATTTATTCCATATTCTATCTATCATATTTTGCAATACTAATTGGCACAATAGATTTCCTTTCAACCAAACATTTTGACATTGAAGGATTAGATTTAATATTGAACAAAATTAGAAGGTATCACTCAATGTATATCAAAAAATAAATTTGGATGTGTGGAAAAGGTAATATGCCCATCTACACCTATAAACAAATCTACTATTGCGCTGTCGATAATAATCATCAATAAATGTTTATGATACAGCTTAGCAATTTGCTCACTGTACAAAAGGTGAAAGCTGATCATCTAGATTTTGGTATAAGTATTCATTTGCACAAAATATTAAAAATGGAGATTGCTCGAACGCGGCTTTATATTTCAGGAGTTGTATTTTACATCGAAACATCATTTATCTTATGATTCTTCAGTATTTTGCAGGAGTAAATTCTCATTGAGTAGTAACAGGTTGTAGCTGTTTAGATCATTTTAATTCGATATTAGCTATACTTATCGAAGACTATTTTCCTATTTTATTTTCAACTAAAAAAAAATGTCTTCAATACAATTTGCGCAAATATAAGTTTTTTGTGTAAATTTCAAGACCTTTTAATTTAGTTAGTGCATAATCCTTGAAGATTGGCTAAATCAAACATGATAAACTAAAGAAACATTTGATTTGTCAGATTAAGCGCATTCTAAGACATTTAAAAGAATGAGAAATTTACGTTTAGCTGTGATTTTACGTTTCTATGATGTTCTAAGGAAATTATTTATATAAAAGTATTCATCAAAAGTCATGCAAAGTTATACGAAGTTTATTGGAATAATCAGAATCGTTCAACTTCAATAACTTTTGAAATTTTACTATTTACGCCAGGGGTTCTCAACCTGGGCGTTGAATGACAATTTGAGGGGCGGTCGCCAAAGAATTCTGAAATGTGACGTAATTTTATATTCCAATGCGTAAAATTGATCATTAAACTCATTTTTTCTGCAGGTTTGTAAAATAGTAATAGTTCAATTGCATTTGAAATAAAGATATCGTAGTTAAATAAGTCATTTTTTTCAAACATTTTGATTGTTTCAGCATAAATATATTTAGTCATTAATAGTACATCCTATTAAACGATTATCAGATGCGTAAGTTTACGCCAATGCAAGATCACAAATTCAACAGGTATTAGTACATAGAAAGGAAAATGAATTAAAAAATTGTGAAGAAAGGAAGGTTATAATGAAGATTATTTACGTCTCGGTTTCATTTCCGAAGTTAAATATACAATTCAAAACCCCAATACATATTTTTGTGTAGAAGCTCTATCAGATGAATGGATAAATATCAGCAAACTCCAACACCAATTTTACACGCATCAGAACTTTTTGAACAAGGAAACAAATTATTTTTGATAAAAAGCTAATGGTGTCTGGAAAATTTGGCTTGACGTTTGGGGAAATTGCAATAAATAGAACCTGTTTGGGGTTGAATAATCGTATTTGGCCGTGCTCAGAATCACTGAGCTTCGAAACCTGACAACATAACTGATGAGCTACTGCTGTCGTCAGCCAAAGATATTTACGAGTCATTATTATAGAGGAATATGTTAATAAATTAAATCGCGTGTACATATCTGTCCACGCAGCACACTGGAGAATAGCTGGCATATCTGTAGATATTCTCGATCATATGATTCAGGAAATGAAATCCTCAATATTTCCAACATTAAATATTCAGCTTGATGAATCCACAGACGTTGCAAATGACTCACATTTATGCGTGTAAGCGAGGCTTATACATGATAGTGTTTGCAAGGCTAGTTTCTCTTCTGTAAACATATTGAAACAACTACTACGTCAGGTGATACATATGAAAATTTGTTCATTATCGAAATCTTTAAAATCTAATGGAAAAATATTTGTCGCTTGTGTACAGATCGTGCTGTAAATATGCTATGATATCGGTATGGATTTCAAAGTTTGGAACAGAATGAATCGGCTAAAACTATGGTACATAACTGTATGATTCATCGAAAAATACAGGCAAAGAAAATACTGCGACAGGAATTACAATAAAGTAGTGATACATGAGATTAATTTTGTAAAATCAAATTCTTTGCATTGTCGACTGTTTGCAAAAATTTGTAACAATGTTTATGTATCCCACAATGTTCTCTTTTTCAACAAATGTGAGATGGTTTTTAAACGGAAAAGTTCTAAAACGTGTATAGGATCTTCGTCAAAAACTTAGATAATTTTTTAATCAGAAAGCAAATGTTAGTTCGAATCACTTCATGGTGAAGAATGTGATGTGTATAAAATAGCTGGTCTGGTCTAATTTGACATATTAAAGGACACTATATTTATAAATACAAGTACCAAGTGCCCTCGTCTCGACTTATCTAAAATATATTAACTAGTTACGAATGAAAACTAAGCTTTAAAACATGATTGGGCTAAAATAATATTTAATTGTTATCAACCTTTACTGAATTCTGTGAGAAAAATGAAATTGAACCTGATCAAATAAATAAAATTGTAATTGTTCTGGAAGAATATTTTCATAGGCATGATGACTACATATCATTGTTTTTTTTCAAATCCAACTCATACCCAATTTACACGAGCCTGAAGTTCATTTACATTTATTGTTGAAGATGTTCCGAGACATAATAGGAAGAGATTATTGAACTCATTAATAGCGATGTGGCCAAAACCGATTTTTCCTAAATTTCAATTTCACAATTCTGGTAAAGTGTTTCAAGTCTTATTCAGCTATATAGGAGCCTTTTTGTTGGCTTATTCTACCATTTCTACTCATACCTTTTCTAATCAGGGTTGTCCAGTGTGTCACTTATCAAATCTTAATATAGTGTTAAACTTGGCACAGAAGATTACCTTCGTTGTCATATAACCAAAACTATGCCACGAATTCGAGATCTATTCCAACAACAAAAAAATTAATATTTGGTGTGATGTAGACTTTGTAGAACATATTGTCACAATAAAATTTTATTAATGCAGTTATCATTATTGTCGCTTCTCCGCTAAGCATTTAAAATTGTAGATAAATATACAGCATGAATATTGTGATTAGGCTACATTGAAAATTAAAAACTGCAATTGATATATATTAAACTTTTTTTAAGTTATAATCAGAAATATATTTTTACGAAAAATAATTGCATATTGTTTGGATATTCAACAAAAATATGTCTTAGGTTTCTGAAATTTTAAATGTTATCCTGTGTATCAGTAATATATACCATGATTACGATTGTAAATTTAAAAATTGGAGGTTAATTATTGCTGCTATAAAATTTTTTAAACTGTGGGGTCGCAGCGCTTTGGAAAAGGGATTGAAGTGGTTGCGGCCAAAAAAGGTTGAGAACCTCTGAAATATTAGTTAAAACACTGTATTTCGAACAAATGGAAATATATTTCCCAGATTCACTTAGTAAAAACAAAATAATTGATTGATAAGAGCAATACAAGATTTTGTTAAAAATTTTGCATTTCATTTCATTTTTTTCGTATTATCGAAAATTCCAATTCGATTGACTAGAATTCAAATTCTATTGATAATTATCCCATTTTTAAAGAGAAAACCTGCACATGCAAAGCCCAGATCTTTAAACCATTTCCACGTGGTTTTTTCAGCCATATCCACAACTAATGGCTGTTGAATTTCTCTAAGATTGATGGTTAGGTCATCATTCATCAGCTTCATAGTACTATCCTTAATTTGTACAGTAAGTCTCGTATTTCAAGCTCCACCACTGGTAGACGCAGTTACATCTCATTTATCTACTAATCTTTTTATTATTGAATTGACATTTGATTTAGGAATCATCAACGTCCTCGCTACCTCCCTCTGTTCTTTAATGTGTTCATGTACTAATTAAAAAATGAGACTTCGCATCTGGTGACTGACTTGATGTTACAGGGGGACCATCATACCAAAAATTTAAATGGTAAGCTGCCTTAAGTTGTTTCGTTTTTTAATGTCATTTAAAATTTATAAAGACATTTTGTTTTAAAATAAATTTTATTGATCTATGAGTTTTTTGATAACAAAGCGCGTTATATATTTTTTAATCACAGTTTCGAATTAAGAAAAATTCTGATAATTAGAAGAAACTGCCCATTTTGTTGACGCAAACTCAGTGCATGACGTATTTTTAATGTCCAAAGTCCGACTAGGGAGGTAAAAAACCGGCACGAATTATGATATTTTGTAGAATCTTTCATTTGGTCTAGTTATCCGTCATTTATTGCATTGAAAAATTCGAAGGTTTTGTTGCATGTCATTAAATCATCATATAAAAGAAGATATAGAAATACAGTCCTCTCCTATCAAGTGCCCACACTGGTTAACTGCACCAAAAATTGTGGTAACCAACATTCGAGAATATCTCATCCATTTTTTTTACTATTTGCGACAATGGCGTTGTTCATATAAATATTTTGGTGTGTTAAATTGATCCAATCGTAGGTTGTTTCTTTATCTAAAGGTTTTCCAGATATGGTTTAATCGCGACAATGCATCGTCTACGGCGTTATATTTGGGATTTAGATATTTAATCTCGTAAGAGTAGGCGCTAAGTATTAATGACCATCGACTAATTCTTGCTGATGCCCTCAATGAAAAACCATGGTGCCACTTAAAAATTTCTCAAATGATTTATGGTCAGAAATAAATGTGAAATTTGGCCTTTAGAAATAATAATTAGGTTTTTTACTGCAAAAACCATAGCGAGAGGCTCTTTCTGTGTCACTGAGTATTTTTGTACTTCGGTCACCCGAGTCATTGAAAAGCAAATAACGCGGACTGCTTCGTTTGTCTCATTAACGTTTATATGACTTTTCCGACCCCTAATAGACGCACATGTGTCCACAATTACGGGTCTCTTATCGCCAAAGTGTTTTGCTGCAAGCTGTGACAAAAACACATCTTTAATATGCTCAAATAACCTTTGATGTTCTTCACCACATCCATTCCCCACATTTATTAAAAGATCGTAAAACAGGCGACAGATATCATGAAGCATTTGGATGAATTTTAGTAATATGAAACTGATCCAATAAATGTTTTGAGCTCTTTTAATCATTTGGCAACGGTAATCTTTGAGTGCTTAGATCCTAGATTCTAATGGATATATACCGTTTTTGTTAATTTTTGTACCCGAAAAATCCACTTCACTCTTCACGAACTTATATTTGGTTTGGCAAATATTTAAATTTGATTTTGAAATTCGCTAAAAAACTCTTCCAGATTATTGAAATTTTCAATGTGATTATAGCCCGTAATTATATCATCAAGATAATAAGAAACTCTAGCGCTCCCTTGTAGAATTGAGTCAATGGTTGATTGGAAAATCACTGGAGCTGAAGACAATCCAAAAATGAGTATTCGGTAGCGGTATTAACCACAATGGATAGATAATCATTCTCAAGATTTGATTTCTTCATCCAAAGGCAGCTGAAGGTAGCCATCTTTTAAATCCAACACTGTGAAGATTGACCCACCTTTAATGTTATCGATTACATAATCGAATTATGGGAAAGGCTAAGGTGGAATTTAGATTTGTTGATTAAGTTGACATCTGAAAAATTCACAGATACTGATCCCTCCGCTCCTTTTGCTAATGGTCACTGTAGGACATGCCCAGGTAATTTTTCGCTAATAGGATCTACCTGCACTATAACAACACTCTCCACGACACACTTTAGGTCCCTAATGACACCATTTTTAATTCCTAACGGTACGCTTCATGAACGATGAAAAATAGGGATGGCGTCTTCTCTCAACTCTATTGAAGCCGTATGGTTCATAACTCAATCTCTATTACTTTCGAATATCTATGAATATTGGGATAAAAGATGTTTCAATTTTACCTGGAATGAAGTATCATATGAGTCTAGCAGATTTAACGTGACTCTGATTCCTAATTAGTTCAACAAATTCGGACCCAAAACAGGTGTGTCATCTCATTTTGTGATAAAAAGTGGGAGAATCTCTTTTTTAGTTTACTCTCGATCGCCACGTTAGTCATAGCCTATGTTTTAATAATGTTTTTCGTATATCCGATTATTATTGCGGCTCGAACAGATGTGGGTTGACCAAATTTTCGCTAAAGAGATAGACTTACGCGTGAAGTGGATGCCCCAGTGTCTAACAGCTTACATACTTTTTGACCGTTGATGTTTAACATAAAAGGTATATCTTTCGTTAATTTTGTAGCAGGTGTGACTTTAAATGTATGAGTAAATGAGGTTTTAGCAGCTGTCAAAAATATTATTATTTATTTTGTTTGAGTCAATAGCATTAATTATCTGTATGCGGTGTAATATTCGAGCCTTTCAAAATTGAAGGCATACGGGGCCATATGTCCTACATCTTGCCATAATCGAAACTCGATTTCCAGCGCAGGATATCTTTTTCCAAACGGGTGCCATGACTTCAGCACCTCACACAATATTTTTGTGTGCCTAAGACAGTTATGCGGTCGGCACACGATAACTGTCCTTATTTAAGTATTATACTTTGCAGATCTCGTCAGGGCTTTCCTCCAAAATTCGGTCATTTCGTTTTTAGCCCCTTAGTAGCTGTCTTCGTTGAAATCGATACCACAATGGCCTCATCTACCACCTCCTGTAGTGATGCCTTGCTCGAGACGAATTTACGAATGATGTCCTTCAGAATGTTAGACTCGTTTATTATGATTACGAATTGATATCGCACCCGCTCTTCATTCAAATATCCGAGATCTCGATTCACCACAAAATGCTTTTGGGTTGTAGAGAAATCGGTTATCGACTCCCCTTACCTTCTTATTCGTTCTCTTCCGATTGGTATTGGTGAATGAATACGTATATAATTAAAAAGTAACGAACAGACAAAACTCGATAATTGTTTCGTAGCCATTTCTCTCGTGAAGACGTCTTTCAAGTTCTCTGATATGTATTTGAAGTGTGTCCTTCCCTTTTTGACCATAAATAAGTCCCTTTTCAGAGTGTCTAACTCCTTTCCCTTAATGTCCAGACCTTTATTTCTAACTGACAGCTCTAAAAATTGTATGAAATGTTACCATGATTCTGTTTTGTCCTCGAATTTAAAGATTCAACAGTTTTGGCTGGTTTTTTCTGCTTTTGACATTCTGCTCGCCGTTTATATTATATGCAAAGACACCCCACTATCGAGCAAGCACTTCTACATGATTATTACATCATGTAAATTCAATTTAAAATATTAATTACAAAAAATCGAGTTAGAATGAACATTATTAAATGACAGCTGATGGTTTCACGCTAGATATCATCTTAAATGCTGCAAAGTCTTGAACTATGATTCAAACATATTAACGATGAGGTTTAACTAACATCTGGTTTTTCTTATTATTTCATGATATATTCAAAAAAAAAGACTGCTTAAGATGCTTAATCTGAATGATTTTTTCCAACAAATTTACTATTTTTAATCTTACAAAAATGATCCTATGGATTAAACTATTTGTTCTTAGATTAAAATTACATATTTGTGATGATTGGAGTCCTGATATGCCTTTTTGTTTACATCTTCATTGCCTTTACTACACATCGACGATGCGTTTTATTTTATGAGTTGCATTTTTTCGATCAAATATAGAGATTTTCACACAATCCATTTTCCTACAGTAACCTGAGCTTTATTGAAATTTTCATGCCAAGAGGCACAAGCTTAGAAACATATCCTAGAATTCAATGTTTGAGGGTAACTTTCTTCCTTTATCTCATTTTATATAGCGGATATTGGATCAACAGTAAAATGGGGTTTCGGTCAAATTAAACTTTTGTTCAGTTCAAATTAGCGTTGGACCAGTCTGATTTGGTAGGACTTTTAATTGGGACTGTTTCCAGTAAAATTTTGAGGACGAGAAACCAAATTAAACTGGAAATCGTCGCACAGAATTGGACTTTTCAAACGCTAATTTGGACCGAAAACCTTGCATCATACTTTAATAAACACATTTAAGCAATTTTTCACATTATCAAACGCATTTTTTTCCTTAACCTTGTGCTCTAAACTACATTCCATGTGAGAATGAACAATGTATAAATTTAATGATATATCACCTTGTGTATTTATATCGCAAATTGTGAACTCGTCGAGTCTAATTATCCTTTACCAATTTAGACGATAATAGACGTGTTAAAGGCTTCAACGACAGCCATTCCATTAGTGTAAAATAACACTTTTTTCGTTTTTATCTTTCTCATTCGAAGAAGTGTCTCATTCGATCCTGTTAACATATATTTTTAAAATATGTCTTTGTTATAATGGGTATGGAATTTCATAGCTCCTTAAATAGTTCTCTGTCTGTAGAAAAAATGTTAATTTTTACCATCATTGAATTAAATAATTGAGTTATCATCCCAATCATCATGTTGATTGTCTGAGTAGAACTAAAAACATTTTTCAAAAAAAATATACCGTAATCGCCTAATCGTTACT
This sequence comes from Thelohanellus kitauei, assembly GCA_000827895.1. Classification (NCBI taxonomy): domain Eukaryota; kingdom Metazoa; phylum Cnidaria; class Myxozoa; order Bivalvulida; family Myxobolidae; genus Thelohanellus; species Thelohanellus kitauei. The sequence continues at coordinate 44,349 of JWZT01002124.1, forward strand.
CTGATATTAGAGATTTTTTCGATTATTGTGATCACTTATCTACGTGTAACTGAGATTATGACAAATATATCGCAACTACTCGGTCAATATCGGCTCAAACGTTTTGTGAAACATAAATTCGTAAAATGGATATCTTTGCTCAGAAGAATTAACCAATCACAAAGAACTATATTGAACCAAAAGAGTTATGTATTAATTAGAGAGGAAGAGACAGTGGCGAGAATAAATCCATATGACGAAAAAAACAAATTATGATATTAGGACCCGAAGGATTGCTAATTTCAGACATTAAAAATTCTATTCTACACTTTAAATAGATTTTTTTGTGGTTAAACCTTAATGCTGGTCAAATACTTAATACTCACCTAAGTAGTTTCATTAAATACGAATTGTCAATAATCGTTCATAGCAAA
>JWZT01002136.1:18795-41809 GCA_000827895.1 Thelohanellus kitauei
GTTATATTCTGTCCAAAATGTATTCAAAATATAAAACAAACCTATATTGAATACGGTCCGCCGTTTAATTGTCTGTACACTAAGCAGTATCTTTTCGTCGCACAAAACACAGATATATTCTTATTAAGCTGTTTGGTACTCTAAGAACCTGTGTAATACATTTCTGTTATCAACGCGTTTGTCGAGTGCATTTAATCATGAAAAAGATATATTGATAGTTAGAATCGTTTCACGATGACCTTTATTAGAAGCTCCATCAACAATCGAAATGTAAGCTAATCCCTTATTTGCTTATTGTTCGATTTTATTTTTTTAATTTTGAGTGTATCAAATTGAACTACAGAAAAGACGAATCGACCTCCAAATCCTAAACATTCCGATATTTGAATCAATTTTAAGTGAAATAATACAATCATCCCTACAAAGTAAATTTTACATAATAAAATATACACGATTTGACCTAAAATATAATGAGGAAATAGTAGAACTTTTGCATTTAATTCATAAAGCTCAAATATATTTCAATTTACATATTCTTGCTTGTTGACAGCCTTTCAAGTTGATTGCAAAGAATTCCTCAAGGATCCTTCCAAATGGTTTTACTTGATTTCTGTTCCTGCCTCTTTAAGAATTTCAATTAACTAACAATATTTGAGTACCTGGAGAAATGATTAAATTTTACTTTTAATATTGATTAAATAAAACAGCTAATTTTTGGGTTTTATAAGAGCGATTATGCAGATAAAAATTCGATTAAGTGCCATAAATTGCAGAAAACAGCAAATTCTTGACAATGATATCAAAAGATCATCATAATAAAAATTGTGTTGAGTGCTATCAGTTATCTTTTTGAGACACTTCTTAAAAATAAACTGATGTATTGAATGTTATTCTTATTAAATACATATTTGTTTCAAAAATTGTGGGACATTGTGTGTAAATTTGAATGACAACTAGTCGACGCTACTTGTGCAAATTTTAGCTACTGAACACAAAGATTTAAAAATATGAGTTAATTTTTTAATAAATCTGTTTATATATTTACGCTCTATATACTCTAAAGGCGTGCATACATAGTAATGTATAAATATCTTATTTTAAGTATTCAAGCATATATACGGGCTAAAGAAACGATTATATATACCAAAATTGGGGTCACATAATGTGGGTTTGCGAAATTTACATTTCCGCAACACCCTTCTTTACGACCTTGATTATTTCTAGCGATGAATTTTATGATACGAAAGATGTATATCAAACTTGTATGAAAATATTTTTATTGGTTTCATTTTAAATGAAAGTCATGGATTGAAAATAACTTACGGATAAATTTCTTAAGGGGTTAAATGCGAAAATAATATACTTTTATGATATATATAAATACTATATCCTTACTAACGTAGAGAGCGCTAAATGGTACTGTCGCCGACCACTCGGTGAGCATTGATGAGATGTCGTTTCGATTCCTCCTGGACTCCCCTTTTACGTTATATGTACAAAAACAAAATGATCTTACATATCTAAGGTTATATGTTAAGTGTTTATTAAAAAAATATATATTCCTTTTTCAGTTCAAAAATTGTACGTTGCATGCATGCTTCGTATTGTTTCTTGGCGAATTTTCTCTATTTTTAATGAACCATATTTGAATTTTTTTTTAATATATTTCGACAAGAGCGCGTTTTTTTCCATTCGTGATGTCTAAGAATGAAAAACATTTGGTGGAAACTCGAGAGAATATAACATGATCCTTGTATCAATTTATCCATGTAGCGATTCTGTGTTCAGAGTGATAACGCATTCTATAATAATGCATGAATATTTTTTAATAACTCTTTTTTGGCGATTTCAGAAGATTTTAGCGAATTTAAAAAATAAAATTAGGTTATGGTATTCGTGACTCGGCGCGTAAACATCTACATCTTTGTAGCGTGAACATTTTGAGAAATTTGAAATTAATCATTTGAAATAAATATGTAAATTGTGATCAGAATAGTGTATATTTACACATTGTTAAATAAAATTTAATTCCAAATGGTTCACATTTTGAAATAAATATTAAACATCCTAAAATGATATTTGTGATGAGTATATTTAAAACTACGAATGCGAAATGGTGTATGGTTAGAAAAATAACAGTCATCAATATCTAATATTCTGTAACTTTTTGTTTTCTCGTAATAATATACAAATTAATATTTTTGCACATATGGGTTTGAATACACACTTCCAGTGTAGATTAATGATTTTGTATTGGGTTGGAAAATGGGTCAATATCATGGTTAAAAACCGGAATTTTAATTTTGAGGTCTTTTATCAGATGTTATATTAACTTAAATTTGAATCATAATTTCTCATAAGATTTAAACACTGGTAAACTTATGCAATCACGAAAAAATCCTAAAAATCCGTACAAACGTAAAAAATGCGATTAAATGCTTAGATTATACAACGCAAAAACTTACTTTATGCATAGTTCCACTGAAAATACCATTTAGTGAAACATTGATAACAAAAGTTCGTTAAACATATAATGTTCATTATGTGGATATAATAGGAGCCCTCCAGTAGACATTGTTTACATGGTTTTCATTTACGACCTACACGACTCATATCTGATACAGCATGATCCATTTACTATCTAGCATCCCTAGTGTTCAACATTGCGCACGCGAAAACGACATACGCGATTTTCAGGTCAATATGAGTCTACCCATCATTTATAATTTTTTAATTTTATTAAATGGAAATTTAAATAAATAAGGTCTCCGCCCCATAATGTGAAAACGCAGAAATTATTACAAAAATAACTCAGACCGGTTTTGAACAAGAATCTTTATTGATCATCAAAATAGATGATCGAACGGAATTTTTCCTTTCATGGATTGTAGAATATGTTTTCCCAGAAATATCAGAAGTGAATTGAAACTTTACGATGAGCGCATTTTATTAATACTCTCTGATCGTTAGAAAAGCCAACCCTGTATTCAAATATATTTTTGATAAGTGTAAACAACTGAAATGTAAATTTTTTTTATATTTTATACATTCTGAGTTTTTGCATTATGATGAGGGAACCTTATTTACTCATTTGCCTATGAAATAAAAATATAACTTATTGAATAATGGTAGACTCATTTAACTGTAAATCACGTATGTCATTTACAGGTGCGCAATGTAAATTATTCGGATGCACAATGTGGAACGCATGCGATGCTCGATTGTAAATGGATCGTGCTCTATTGTAAATGAAAACTCTGTATATAGAATATAAAACAAACTATGTTTAGTTTTATGTATTTTGATTTTTAAAGGAACAATAACATTTTTTAAATTATATCAAATCTCATTAATCGGCACTAATCTTCTATTTCATATCGATGAATAACATACGTTTTCGATAAATTATGTTCAAGATATGTTGATGTCGATTTTTAAATTTGTTTGACCTTCAAAGAGCTATCTTAACATTTTTTACTGTTGGATGAATTGCAAAATTATATTAAATATAGGCTATCAAAGAATTTTAACTTTAAGTATTCATTCTAACTTAAGCTGATATATATATATCTCTCTCTTTAGATCTATTTATAGGATTTCTGCTTTATTTGTTGAATTATCTGTATTCAAATATATTTTTGATAAGTGTAAACAACTGAAATGTAAATTTTTTTTATATTCTATACATTCTGAGTTTTTGCATTATGATGAGGGAACCTTATTTACTCATTTGCCTATGAAATAAAAATATAACTTATTGAATAATGGTAGACTCATTTAACTGTAAATCACGTATGTCATTTACAGGTGCGCAATGTAAATTATTCGGATGCACAATGTGGAACGCATGCGATGCTCGATTGTAAATGGATCGTGCTCTATTGTAAATGAAAACTCTGTATATAGAATATAAAACAAACTATGTTTAGTTTTATGTATTTTGATTTTTAAAGGAACAATAACATTTTTTAAATTATATCAAATCTCATTAATCGGCACTAATCTTCTATTTCATATCGATGAATAACATACGTTTTCGATAAATTATGTTCAAGATATGTTGATGTCGATTTTTAAATTTGTTTGACCTTCAAAGAGCTATCTTAACATTTTTTACTGTTGGATGAATTGCAAAATTATATTAAATATAGGCTATCAAAGAATTTTAACTTTAAATATTCATTCTAACTGAAGTTGATATATATATATCTCTCTCTTTAGATCTATTTATAGGATTTCTGCTTTATTTGTTGAATTATCTTACAGAAACAGAGATTGAACTGATATATATTATTATAACGCCATTTAAAAATTGACACATTATGTGAATTTTTATAATAGTTTCTGTTAAACAAATTATACCAATTCTTTCTATTCTTTTATGTTAATGCTAGCTTTTGTCATGGATTTCATCGTTTATCATGCGCACAATAAGCTAAATAAAAAAAAATATTCCAAAATATAAGATGCAATTGAAATTCAAGGAAAATGGCATTTGTGTAAATCGGCATGCTGACGAAATAGGCTGGGTGACAATTTGACAGTTTTTACTGTAAAGTTAAATTTATTTTCTGAAATAAAACAACTTTGTGAAGTTTTAGCATGTTTCGACAGTAAACGTCGTAATAAGCAGTCTTTGTTTCATATCAAGCCATTATATGAAATTCAAAATTTGCGGTACTGATATTCGGATCTGATGTTCCCAATATCTTTACGTTTCGAACATAGATCATGAATGTAGTTAGTCTTAGGCGAATAGGATTGTAGATTTTGTTTCAATATGATACAACCGTGTCAGATGAATTCAAGTATTTTGATCGAGAATGCTTCTATCGACCGATGCTATCTGTGAGAACAAATTCACAAACAAGATTTATATCTAGTATTTTACAAGTTTTAATGAAATATAGTAACTTCGTTGATTGGGGCAAACTATATCTTTAAATTCCAACGGCATATGCATCTTATGAATTCTTCTATCTCAGAATTTAAAGGAGATAATAAGTCCTCAATAGCTTACCTTTAAAGTCTGCATCTTTTAATTTATAGTGATTATTTATCAAATTCACAACCACTGACGGATAATTTATGTTCAGCTAACACGTATATATATATATAATTGACAGAAAATAAATTTTGAATCAATATATTTGAACAAATCAGTTCAAATATAAAAACTCGATACTTTTAGTGGCAAAAGGATACTAAAATCTATAATTTCTGCTTTAAGATTTTTTTAAATGGATCATTTCTAAAACATACGAAACTTATTCAAATTGATAGGGCAAGATCAAAACCATTAAATCAATGTATAAAATCTGACCTTTTTTTATGACTAAAAATGCTCTACTTCAATACATTTTTTATTTTAAATGTGTGGCTAATAAAATGCTGTCCAAACGCTGGTTACACTTGACATATGATGAAATTTGATATTTTTCTTTCATATATTTTCAGAGTAATAACTCATTTCCGTTTTCAAATTTCTTACATTCAGATGTTGACATTCAAAAGTTCATTTTTTGTATTTTTTTTATAGAAATGAAATAAAAATTGATAAAGTTTCGATATTATAGGATCATGAGAATATGAAGTCAAATTATTACGTCTAATATGAGCAGCCGTTTACAGAAATCTGTATGAACATAAGGACAAGAACCTTTATAACATTACTCATTTACATTTTTATTATAAAATAACAAAATAATAACTTGTGAGTATTCACATCAAAAAGGTGTAAATTCGAAAATGGAAATGAGATAAATACGCCTGATTCAAGTTATTTAAACTATTTTGTTTATTACAAAATTTTTAAATTATTGTTGTGTAATTTTCTTCGTATTATAACTGGTGCAATATAACTTTCAGCGTTCATTTGATATATTTTTAAGAGAGATTACTTTTTTGCTAAACTTGTGGCATAAATCATAAAATATTTATCGCGAAGAAAAAATATTTACCATATTATTGATGTCAGAATAACTTTAAAAATAATTTCTGAGGCATATTCATTTACATAAAGCCTCGATTTACTAATAATAACCGATTGTGCAAGTATTGATCCTGTAAATGTCTCATATCATCCACTTAAATTTTTTCAGTAAACGCGCATTTACTGTTTGATAAATATTGCCTGATATGTATATTCCAATTTTCGCGACATCAAGATTTAACATACATATCCACTAGTAATGATATGAAAAGGTTCTCGGAGAATGCATTTAATATTGTCAAAGATGTACCATATACGGTTTATATATAAGACATCGTGTTTGTTTTGAAATGTCAGTTGTGAACCTTTCATACCTATTACAATACACTTAATTCGTCTAACTTCGCTTAATATATTTTTATCCAGCGAACGAATGCCGTTTTGGTATTATAGATCTAGTAGGCAGATGATCCGGGGTGAATGTTTAGCTGGTGTGAGTAGTGCGCTACCATAATCTGCTTGCAGAAGAGTGCCTACCATGGGAGCTGCCCTGCCGCACGAGAACAACATCGCTATTGCTGTCGACGTAATGTTCGTGCAGTAATACTACAGTACAGGTATCTTATACATCCATGGCCGTTGTCAAAAATTATATTTGAATAACGTTCGATTACGGGTACATCCCATAATATTTCCTATTATTTTATAGAACTTTATTATCAAAACAATCAAACAGTAGATAGTTTAATTTATTGGTATAAATTTGATATTACCTATAATTATAATATTAAGAACAATTTTTATGCATTTCCTGGATTTTTCAAAAATAATTTTAACTTAAATCATAAGTTTAGTGTAATCACAAACATTATTGAATGCAATTGAATGATATGCTACGACGCAACAGTTGTATTGGTCGTGTATGAATATTTTTACAACTACAATTATTGAAATGCAGAGTTCTGACTACCATATTTTACAATAAGGTGCGATACAAATCAGCCTTTTTCGACAATGTATTCTCAAACGGCGAAACGTTCATCATAGATAACGAATTATTACATTATGATGGACTAAACCAGTTAAATAAACTGAAAAGATAGCTCATAAAATGTTTAAAGATCGAAAGAAAATATTTCTTACAATGTTATGGAGAGTTAGTTTATTAAATAACTGATTATTATAAATAAATGTTGTCTGAAAAGATTGGATTAGAGAAAACCCATTTGATTTTAGTAGGTAAACGAATAATGATATGCGATTTCTTAGAATAGCCAAATAGCATTTGCGAAATTTGTATCTAGATATTTGGCTTTTAATCGAATAGAAATAGGTTTTTATCCTTCATTATCTCCATCAAAGCTGACTATATAGACCAAATTTTTGAAGGTTTGGTTGTAGGGATTTTATATTTATATTTGTTGACAGTGTATAATGAAAATCTGATGTTTTGGAGGATCCTATTTTTTCTTACATTGATAAATCTTAACAGTTTACCATCTTAGTATAATATAGTTAGATATTATTTAAAGTTTAATGAGATAATTTACATACCTTGACATTAGTTTCATTTATTTTTTGCATTTGAGTGTAAATACATTTTGCGGATAGGATATATTCACATTGTAATTTTGTACTAGATCATCATCAAAATGAATCAAATGACATGAAATTTGAAATTAAGATATATTCGATTTTTTAAAACGTTTCTGCAATATCCATGATTAAAAAATAGAGTTTTGACTGATTAAATGCTTACGATCTTAAATAAAAGAAGGTCTAGAATCCTGGTATGTTGATACGACATAAATTCCGAAAATGTGAACAAAAGTATATATTTGAGAGTCCGGAATAATTGTTACGTATGCATGAGTTATTTTGGCTAATATGATGAATGTTTTAGCCCATTATTTTAGAATTAAAATATATTTCAAACTTAATTCGAACGACAAATGTAACGATATCTCAGTCAAAAATAAAATGCGTGTAATAAAATATTGTATATGCCCAATAATGTAGGATACTTTTCTTATAATACACGAAATACTAGTAGTAGAAATCATGTTTTACACTCAAAGAAATCGATGACCATTTTGAAATATTATGATGATGATTAGATTAATTTGTATATTTTTGATAATTTAACATATAAAGCAAACTTTAACCAGATAAGAGGTCCAGAATGATCAAATTTTTAAACTAAAAAATATATCCTCTGAAATCATGAATATAAAGTTAACAAAATCTAACTTCTACTGAATCGACATCATATGTGTTTTTAAAGAACCCATCATTAAAATGAATAATATATCTAATTTTTTTAGAGATCAGTTAAAACCAGATTATGATATATTTGGAATCAAAAAAAATCTATAGGTAATTATCAGGTTTGAATTTTGGTATCGAGTAACGGTGGTCTGTTAGCCTGGTTACATATTATTTTTGTTAAAATTATATCAACATTTAAAAGTTGGTTTTTACAAAAGTATTATTTGCATTACTGTATTTCGAAAAAATAGATGTAATAAATTCTTAACCCTGAATTTGTTTGATATTGACTTCTAGCTTAAATATTTAATATAATGTTGTAGTGCCGACGAAGCACGAAGACTCAGCCAACAAGCTGGCGGCCAGCAAGGAACATACTAGAAGTTTGATTAGACTATTATATTTTCAATAATGAGTTTCAAATCGCACAATGAATCCACAAGTGGAGGAAGGTCAGGCAGGACAGATTCAGAGGTTTCTGGTAGGTGCCGTCAAGATGAGTGGATCCGGAGCAAGTCCCTCTTCACGGTATTCACTCAAAGAGGCTCGTATCCCCGAGATTACCTCAAATTTATATTAATTGTCCATTCATATCTTCTGTTCTATTTCACTGTATTTTAAGTTTTAGTTTACATTTCTTATAAAAAACAGTGGCGATTATATCTTTCCAAAACTCTTACATAAAAGGCTCCAAAAGACTTCATTTTCATCCGTCAGAATATTTAATGTAAAAAACATTAACATATTGTTTTTTCGTTTTATTAGAAATGGTATACTTTAAGAAAAAGTAATTTAATACTGTAAAATAGCCATGAAATTTATCGTATATCAAGCAATTTTAAGGTTTTTCTGAAATTATCATTATTACATAAATAGATAATTAAAGCATATATCATAAAATTTCAACATTTGTTATATTAAATATATTGCAATCTTTTTCTTGAAAGCTATTTTAATGTAATGATAAAAAAGTTCTAATTTTAAATTAGTTCAGACTATAATAAACGTGTTTTACAACATAAATGTGAGTTAAGGAATCTGAAAATAGACAATCACGCCTTTTAGCAAATTTCTACTAGAATTGACAACTTGTTATCGATAATAACTTAACAATAAAAGTTTTTTCATGCTATTTTTTGTAATTTGAATCAGTATTTTATCATAATATTATAAAATTTAAACAATGTTCGAAACACACAATGTGTTGAAGAATTTTTTATTTTTGAAAAAGATATAAATATCACTAAATATTTGTATATGAATTATTATGTATCGTTATCGTACATATCAATCAGGCTGTATGAACATATAAACTGACTTAATGGTAACAATTAAAACCTGTTCTTTCTTCGCTAGACTACCACTTTCAGAATTTTTCTGATTAAAGATATCTGTTCTTTTCCTTTGACAAGTAAGTAGATGTTAGTTTATCAGCAGAAAATAAGCAGAAAAACATTTTGAATCTTTTACTTGAGGATTAAGGATAAATTGTCTAGATGGATTAATAGAAAGGGAACTTTTGCGTCAAATAATTTCTCGTATAGTAAACTGTTTTTTCCATGTAAAAGACTAAGTAAACGATATCATAATCGTTATTAAAAACATATTTTAAATTTAGAAACAATCGAAATCCGATTAACTTAGAAATGTTCGAGATTCCACGTAATCAGACGTCTGTTATTTGTCTCCATTAAATTAATTCTTCATGAATAACTTATAGTTTATGATTTAAAATTTATAACAGAGTTAAACACATATACTTCACAATTTTAATAACCAAAAAGATTGAATTAGATCAAAACGTACCGTTTTTTATGTAAGAATAAAATTTGAATAATTGTTTGTTTTTGATGACACCCATAAAAAGCAGCATGATGATGGGTATTTGAAAAACGTTTGAAAAAATGTTGGAAATCGATATATAAATTAAAATAATATTATAAGAAATGCGTTCCTAAAACATGGAAAGAATTTTATGTTTTACAAATTGGCAAAAACTTCAGATCTGTGGACATTTATAGACATTTACTAACTCTAAAAATGTTTATTTTCTCTAACGATCGAATATATCAAAATCTTAGATGTTTCGATTATAATTTTTATTAACATAAATTGAGATATTTTATTTTTAATATTCTTTTGGTCATAATTGGAAAATAAAACAATACCCTTCACATTTAGGTAATTTAGAAACAAAAATAATGTCCTATTAAAGTTTATTTTTGTACTAATAGTATATTAACATTTTTTATGGAAATTTATAGTAACTTAATATGATTAATGTTATGTAGTTATAATTATACGTTTATTCACTAAAATATACTGGATTATGGCATCATATTTCGAAGAATAATATCAAATAATGTTATAGATATCACAAAGCTCGATTTCCTAGCAAGAGAATGACTGTTATGTACTACATTTCTTGATAGCTAAGGCTCAGGCAGTAAATGTTATATAAGTGAGAGTCATACTATCCTCGTCTGTGCGCAGAGAATTGTGTTTTCCGCAATTCGAGCATGAGTATGACAATGGCATGTGAACAACATTGGAAATGAGGTCGATGCAAAGTCCATTCAGATATGTAGCAGCACATGTTTGTACACCTGCAAAGACCGATGTAAAAATCATACATCGATAATATTGTTTAATTAAAAATAAAGAAAATGTTAGCATGATGCTATGCTTGACTTTATCGAAGTCTAAATTAGATTTATCAGATAATTGTGTATCTTATATGAATCTGATTATTTAGAGCTGTGTATCCGTTTGATATACTAACAAAATCGATTTTATCAGCAAACAGTCTTGAAAATTATTCTGGGTTTTGTTTAATCTCAAAATATTTGTCCTCCCATCCTCGTATTGTTATTTAAACATATTGAGTATATTGATTCAATAAAAAGCTTTCAAAATACGATGATTAACCGGATATCATAGACCTTAATATAAAACAAATTTTTGGTCGTTGGAATTTAACTTTTTCAGAATTATTTCAAAACAAATTTTTATTAGATATAAGCTGATAAATCAAAACTATTTATTACTAAATTCAATCATTTGCAAAGACCGATTTTTATCGACTCTATTTTTCTTAAAACGATTGTAAAAACATTTGATGATTTCAACTGCAGATTTATCGAAGTTTCTCGGTGTAATTTGATCTGGTTTGAAAAATAGATGTTTTAATTATTTTGATATCTATGTGTACATACCTAATATTTAATTAAATAGAATTTTTGATGTTTACAATGTTAATCTTCTATATATTTAAATATGATAGATTTTTCATTCATTGAACTACTTTTGCTGGTCCATTAACTTTAAACAATATTCTCATATTTATGTTTACTTTGTATATTTTTATGTATTATGTTTATATATTATCAGATTTCAAAATTTTTTATTCAAAATTAATCGTGTTTGCTAAAGGAGGTATTATCGAATAAACAATGAACAGATTGATGTTAGGTGTCATTGTGCTACTCCTTCCTTTTTTGTCGTATTCAGTGACGAAGCAATCATCACGTCGAACAACCGCTTCCGTATATAAATCATTTATAAACCTGACTAATGAAACATTACATGTCGAATTTTCGCTGTTTGCTAGAATATCCACCGATGAGTATTTAATTTCATTAATTTAGTTATGGCATCGGTACCAATCATAGGAACATAATAAATTTCGATTATGATTCTCAAAATCATACCTTAATTATAGACATGTTTAATAATGTTTATCAAATCGTGACTGAGATACGTTGCGATTTTTATGATTCATCAAACGAAATACAAATTGGTGGTTGTAACATAGATTTCCAATCTAAAAAACATGAAAAGTCACACAAATTTTACGTTGGATATAAATTCAAATTCAATAAATATATAAATTACAAATTCAGTAAAATTGATTTAACGATCGATCTTGATTCTAAAATGATGTTGTCATTAATTATTAATGATCTTTCGCTTAAATATGAGGATAATAATCAAACTTGTACTTCTATAGAAGAGCGTATTTCGATAATGGACACATTACACGATTCTACATCATATCCTTGTAACTCAGATGATACGAGATGCCCAAAAGAAATTGACGTGGTATCGTATTTGGAAACAAAAGGAAGTTACATCAATGGTACTGATACATATATGGAACAAAGAGGATCGCCGAAAAAAACATTGGGAATTATATTTATATTTGTACCAATTACTATGGTAATTATCGCTATTCTATGCCGTTTTAGAAGATCCATAAAATCTATAATTGGCAGAAGACGAGAAAAAAGCTATCAATAATTAACATATAATTGCTTAAGATTTACAATATTGAAATTTTGAGTTGTTCTTTATCTATTTATTAATGTTAATTTTCTCGCATACGCAATGCTCGTTTAAAGTCGTAAATATTAGAGTTCGACAATTTAGGTAACCATCGATTATGGATTAATATACCTCATTATTTTCAACTAAACATAAATGAATGCGATTATCCGTTCAAATTTGTATTACGAAATAGGAATAATTTGTATATGAACTATAACACAATTTTATTGAAATCTAAATATAACTAACACATTTTTACCCCAATTAACTGAATTATTTTGGCGGGATGACATGAGAGAATGCGCGATAGATTCAACATGAAAATAATTTAATTCTTTTTTTTTAAATAGTTCATTTAAGGATGCTTTTGAGAGAAAAGTGCCTAGATTCCATTGTCTAATTTTCACAATCGGCGTGTGTGATTTCTGCTGAAGATCTTCTAAAAATTTCACAAAATACAGGTTGCTCAACTAGAATAACACTTTTAAATTTTACTTTCCATTGTGATAAGAGCAGCTAAATTAGGTTTTTTAGCAGACCATGTATGTAAAATTTGATTTTTGGCCTATTCATAAGCAAAAATATAATAACCTTAGAAATTTTTCAATCTGAGTGGGGTTAAAAAAAACGTTTTTGCGGTGCTAGACGTTATTTATTGAGACATATCCTTAAAAATATATTGATATCGTCAGCGTTACTCTCTATGAGTAAATTTTAATTTGCTGCGATCATTTAGATTCCAGATGGTGTGTATTTCTTGATGATTTTTAAGAAATCGAGTATATATATTTTTCATATCAATACCAATTTTAATACAAATTTATTATACATTCCCTAATAAACATATTCATAGCAAATTTATTGAGCTTTGAGGAAAATGTCTTATTATAAATTGCTTAATATTCTAAAAAGGAAACCTATAGAAAACTACAATACGGTATGGCAGATTGCGTGAATCAAATTTTTTTTCTGCTGTTATACCCTTCATAACGAACTTCATTAATTACAGATATGTCTTTGATACCAAAAACTATTTTGATTTACCTCTAAGGAATTCGCCTAAATCATAACAAAGTAATGACAAATAGAGGACTCAAGAAAAATTTCCGATTCTGCAAAATGAAGGCGGTCAAAGATCCAAACAAAATCCTCAATTAAAATAATCACATATATCTATAATGTAAGTAATTCATTCATTAAAATAATAGCGTTTCTGAATAACATGAGCATTATTAAAACGATTCTTTACTTTTTTTTGGTTTTCTGATGATAAAACACATATATAAATATTTACGGCAGATATGACTGAATAAAAGTACCTAGGTAGTTATCTAAATTTGCTATAGAGTAGTTGAAGCGTAAAGTTATTCTTTGAAAACCATTAAATTTTATTACTCATTCCTTTTCATAAATGGCCTCGACGTAAAAAGGATTCATAAATTCGCATAAGATTTTAGTTGTGTAAATCTGCTCCACCTTATTAAAAAAATCGATAATATTGTGATTGTGAATAAATGGTAAATCGTCATAAGTTACTAGTGAGATATGATTGGTTTTTTGCATAGTTCACACAGAAAATTCATTTGTTTAATCAATTATCAAAATAATAAAAAAACAAACAATAATAAATTTGTAGCTATATGAACATGTTCTTATAATCATTCTTTATACAAGTTGTTTGTGGGCTTTAAGATTCATGCATCTGTCTATCCCTCTATATGTCTACCATTTAATCTTTACTATATCATTCTGAACTGACTTACATTTTCACTGAAATGGTTTTAAATTTAACCAATAGAATATACCCAAAATGTTGCCTCAACATTTAGGAGCTGATAATCTCTCAGAAAAAGTTCAAATTATTTCAATTTGCATTCAACTCCGATTAACTTCACAGTCTGGGGATGGAGACCAAAACGTGCGGATAACCAGAAATGGCGGATATCCAAAGTCAATTTACATATACACGTTAAAAATGAAATGAAACTTTATTTACATCTAGTCGTATTGTGCGCTTAACTAGTATGCACTATATCTGAGTTGATGTAATTTAATTTTTACCAAAAAAGTTTGAAATATCAATTAAATCTGAACTGTTGGTGAAGTATGTATAATGTGTATTTTAATCATAAATAGTTGGAATGCATAAATCATATAACAATAAATTAGAGGTTATCAGTTGAATCAATACTATTCTCGCATTCTACTTGGGTGCACCAAATCCAATTCTTTTACAATTCATATTTTGTAGTTTTTTCCAATATCTTGACACTGCGATTAAGATCTGTATCTATTATCGGTATTGAATTATTCTTCTAATTACCGAACTAATTGCATTTATGCCATGAAACGTTGAATAAAGAACAGAAAAATATTTCTGATAAAAGATGTAAAAATTTTTTTAATAAACAGAGCACCCTTTTTAATATTGCCACTAACTCCAAGGTTTTAAATTGAAATCGGATCTCTTAATGTGGATATTTGGCATCAAAAAAAATTCGTGGTTAGATTCAACAATATTTTTTAATATCCGGACTATATTTTCTTTATGGCTTTCGTATTAAAAATTTTCGAAGTCTAGCTTTAAAAAAACATCAGAATACGCAGAAAATATCATTCAAACGTATCCTATATTATAATAATAACCATGAATATGTGGGTTTCTCAATAGATATGTTCAAATACTATATTTTGAATGAAAAATTTAAAGAAACTAAATATGGAATTTTACACAGGATAACTTATAGCGAAAGTCCTCCATAACCTACATCTGCTAATATAGATGTTTTTATGCATCATTGAAATATGTCATTATGATCAAATTAATATTTATACAATTCTATTTTTGTAACGACCTATACAAAACATTTCATATTTAGGTGCACCGACAAAATAGCGATATAAACAAACTGTGAACAGCCGAGTTACTGTATCGACCTGGGAACATGTACTACATATACAGGGTTTCCATCCATTATCGCACAGCTTCCGTTTCATTTCGCACATCAGTAAAATTCAGTTTTGATACATTCACAGTAGTTTGACGTTCCAAACGTTGACTTTCCAGAGAAATGTGCATTCTTTTTAACAAATCTCGAAACACCATGTAAACTTTTTCGACAAAACCTACATATTTTTGCCGGCTAAAAATCATAGACCCATTTAAAAACGTCTGCGCGAAGTCTAAACGCTATTTTGGTTATTTCCATTTATTTCAGGATAGTAATTGGTATATTTTTGAAAACAGTATTTGAGCGGTAAAAATTTTGACTACCCATAGAAACATAAATACCGTTTTCAATGAACAGTAAATTAAACTTTTGACACAAGTCATAATTTCGGGGGCATAGAAGCAATACCGCGAAATTAACACGCTTGCGCTAACTGTTCACTGCATTTATAATTTACTTTTATCTCATTATTTAGGCTTTGATGTCGCGAAACAGTGGTTGATATTCATAAATTGAGGTTTCCATCCCTTTAAGTATTTCTTGATAAAAAAACGGACCAAAATAATAAAGTGAAATACAGTTAAGTTACTTTTTGAATATGTACACTGAATGAGTAAATCGTTTATAGATGATTTGTCACATGCTAATGAAGATCAAAGTCATTATGAATGTTTAGTTTTCGTTTTAAATTAAGGTTTCTTTTTTCATAAGTCGTCAACGTGTAGAATTTAAGGCATTTATTTGCGTACTAAAATTATTGTAGGCAGAAAATAAAAATAATAACTGCAGCACTTATAGTATTTTTACATGATTTACTTTTCGATAGCGATCAAAATTCTTTTCTTCCTATGGCGATCAAAATTACTTTCTGTAATGTTGGAATCATGTTTAAACTCATTTTTTTGACAAGTTTGGTAAATGTCAACCACTGTACCGAAACATCAAAATTTTAACAATAAATAAACGTATCTTATAAATGTAGTGAAAAAGGTAGCGAGAGCGTGTTACTTTCGCGGTATTGTTTTATGCCCACGAAAATATGATTTGTGTCAAAAAATTAATTTTATGTTCATTGAAAACGGTATTCACATTTAAACGGGTAGTAAATATTTAAACCGCCTAAATACTGTTTTCAAAAATATACCTATTAGTATCCGGAAATAAATGGAAATAATCAAAATAGCGTTTAGACTTCGCCATGCGTGTTTAAATAGCCCTATGATTTTTATCCGCCAAAATTATGTGGGTTTTATCGAAAAAGTTTACATGGTGTTTCGAGATTTGTTAAAAAGAATGCACATTTCTCTGGAAAGTCAACGTTTGGAACGTCAAACTACTGTGAATGTATCAAAACTGAATTTTACTGATGTGCGAAATGAAACGGAAGCTGTGCGATAATGGATGGAAACCCTGTATATGTAGTACATGTTCCCAGGTCGATACAGTAACTCGGCTGTTCACAGTTTGTTAATATCGCTATTTTGTTGTCACGCATATTTTTATGAAAGATAATCAATCTTGTGTTGATATCAGAAGTTTGGGAACAACACTTTTCAAAAACCGAAACATAGATAAATTTTAAAAAGAATATTGGTTTGTAAGGATATATATCATGTCCTTAATAACGTTACAGCGTTGAGTTGTACAGTCAAGCGACAGCTGGTTGAACGTGAATGGGTCGATGGTTCGACTTCTGCTGCACTCGTCTTTTACGTTACAGGTTTCGTTGTTTTTAAAATTATTGATCTTTTAAGATAGGAGTAAAAATATTGTTTTCAGTTCTCGTTGAAAAGTAATACACTTTTTAAATCACATAAGTGAATGTATTAGCTCAGGTTTGTGTCAATTTAATTGAATAACAATCATTTAAAACATATAAAATGGCAAATAACTTTATCAACCATGATTATTCCTTCAAAAGACTTTTATTCGTGTGAATATTTTATTGAAACTAAAATATCAAAATTTTTAATATCATTATCTACAGCATCTCATCAGGCACATTTTGAGCCATGTAATTTTTCTTCCTCATTTATCCAATATTTCGCTGATATCTGAAATATAAATTGATCTTAATATAGAAAAATTCTCTAAGGAAATCATTTGTTTTCAGTACATAGTTTACCTAACCCCATACTCACCAATTTAATCTAAAAACTATCTCATTTTAATTGATTCAATTCATTTATTTTTAATGAATCTTTTTGGATACTTCTGGTTATCTATAATCATTTGTTTTGAAAAGGGCGTGTTTTAAGATTAATTGAAACTTTTTGATTAAAAGGATTTTTACGTTTAATTTTTCATGGCTATTTGAGTATGTATACGTTTTTACCTGGAGATTTATTTAGACGGCTTCTCTAATAATTTGTTCTCCTTTGAAGAAGAAAGATCGATTTTTTTATTTTTAGTTAAAAACTCTTAAACAATTATGTGGAAATTTTTGATTCTTTCTTTTCAAAACTCATGAACATTATTTTTTAAATAGTTCGCAGGTAAATGTTTTAATATTAAAAGTTTTTTTTCACACTATCACAAGTTAAATGAAAAAGAAAAATCAAATGGTTCATCATTATTAAAATTTAAGAAACATTGTATAACCTCATAAATATAGAGATTTATAGATTGAAATTTATAGATGATTTACTGTTTGTTAAAACTTCAATTACAAACAGTTTCATGTATAAACATTGCTCTAACGTTCATTTTCTAAAAATGAAAATATTTCCCGAATGAAGATATTATCATTTACAAATAGAAGTTTGAAAAGTACAATTACTTTTTCATATCATAGAAAATAATTTTAAGATTGGTCGAAAGCAACGGGGGCCAAATGTTGCTACATCCTTGACACAGTTGTTAATTAGTCACGAAGTAAAAATTAAATATACAGCTGTATCAAAGAATGCCATCTTCATTAAAAAATATGTTTAATTAATGTTGGTAATCATCAAAACATATTTTTGTTTCAAATGTAAACTGCAAATTTTTGGCCATTTATATCAGAGGCATTTATTAATAATTGTCAACGGTTATGACTAACTCGTATCGAGACTCAAGTCAGTTGAATCTTTGAGGATGAGTTGAAAGTGAATTTGTGCATTGGCATTTACATCGAATCTCTAAGCAAGTAAATTATGTAATTACATTCATTAACGTGATATCATCTCAATTTTAGGTTGAAATTTCTACTTTTGAAGCTCATTTTTGAAGACGATAAATATTAATATATAAACTCGAACCAAACTAACAAATACTATTGAGTACACTCTATTTCTTTTATTAAAGGATCTTACTAAAAATCGTCATTGTTCAGTTTTAAGCATCGCTTGCTTTTCATGATTTGATGCAATCTTAAAATCTTTCGATCATTCATCAGCGATGCATCGGTTTAAAAGGTACCAAACATGCACTATACTAATGTATCAACTTGTTTCGCAATTTACAGAAACGGTGTATAAAATTTACAGATAGCTGACCATTTTAAAGGACAAACATTTCTGAGATATATCTACCAAATGATTTGTTGAACACAGCATGATATGTCATCATGGACAACGTATGATTCCATAATACCTCAATAGTTGAGGATAATCTGATTAGGAAATATATCAGTATATATTTATAATATCTACACTGTTTTTCGTTTTTATCCGATAGAATCGGTGTGTTTACTTGGAAGTGTGATGAAAAAAGCCGCCCTGAAATTAATTTCATAAAAACCAAATTGTACTACACACATTGTAATTATGAGCTAGTGTTTTTATTAAATTATTTCTGCAGTATTCATAATTCAAGAATGTGGCTGTGTGTGAAAAAATGTATTTAGATCATATCTTTACACTTCGGCTTGGAATCCTTTTAAAAGCTTATGCCATAAAAAATTAACATATTTCAGAAAAAGTGTTTTTGAGTTGGTATTTTATATTAAAAGAAGAAAGATACATACGCTAGAAATATATGGTTTTTCGATCTACCTAAAAGTCCTTGTCACAAACTGATTAAATCTTACAATCAAATTATTAAAATTCGTTATAAATCAAATTTTTTTGCTTTGGCGGTATAATAATCCTATTTTGATTTTCATTTATCAGTCATCTTGTAAATTATAAACGAAATTTCAATGAAAATCTCTTAAATTGTCAAACTGATAAGAACTAACAGAAAAATGTTGGCGTATACGATGGATAGAGTAAGAATGAAAAACATCAATTAGCAGCGGTAAATCTGAGAAAATACAAACGTATTCGTCACTAATGCATTGCCACAATAACAATATGGTTTTTAATGACGATAAAATTATGGCAATGTCTTTAAGCTCTAACGTCGTTCTGGGTTTGTAATAGCCTTATCGTTGTCCGAAGATCGGCTTAACGTGAACAGTATTTTAAGAAATGCCTAAAAGTACAGGAATATTTCTAAGCGAACCTCAGTGGATATATTTTGAAAATTTAATATAAACAATGTAATATTTTTCTTCAATTAATTACTATTATACATTCTTACCCTTGTCTACAATTGAATTAACCTTTTTACTAGGTATTTTTCTAAAATTTATATATAGTTTTCCACTATGGTTTGTGGTAAGAAAATGGAAATGAGCTTCTAATTAACTAGATGATTTTAAAAATGGAGTTTTTACAACTGCGCTAGTAAGAAACTTTTAATTCTTGGCAATTTTTATAATGTTGATTGCATGGTTTAGTAAGTAAATCCAAAACAATAAATTTAGTGTTTATTATCCGATGATTCACGATATACATGTGCATTATTGACGTACTTTCATTAAAGTTTCATCTAATATAATTCTACTGGTATATTTCGAAAAGTACCAGAAATCAATTACAAAAATCGGAGAAATTGTTCGAATAATACATTCTATGACGACATTAAGGGAAAATATGAATTAAAGGTATACAAAAAATCATATTGAATTTAGATTAATATGGGTAGTACTAACATTGTTTTATTTGTTAAAACAGACCAATAATATCAGTATACAATCTTAATACCGCATTTTAATTTCTAACGTGTCCACCGTGATTTTCAACCGTGTCTACCCTTTTCGCCGGCCAGTTTATTTAATATACAACATATCATTTTCATTCTATTTCGCTGTAATTGACCATTCAATGATAATTCTTTACAAGCCAAGATAAAATTATTAGAAACATTCAGAAAAAATTCTTCGTTTTCTGTTATTATTTTGAAAAAAGTACGATACAAAGATGAGGCGCGCGCAATGGGTGGACACGATTGAAAATCACGGTTGACAACTTTGAATGTAAAATCGGATAGTGTCGATCATTCTATATTGATAACAAATATTTTTCAAACGAACTAACGATTGTTATACAAATTTTAAATCTGTTTATTGAATCATTTTTGTCAACAAATTTCGATTTGATATCATGGTCAATCGAATCATAAGAAATATCAGAGTACCTTTAATTCTTTCAATATGACCTATTTCATGATTGTGTTAATCAAATATTTAATTAGGCTGGAAAGCTGATCATAGATTCTAGTAAACAATTGGGGCTCTAATTCTCAAATTATGACTTTTGCATTAACTTAATCGGTGGATTGAGTTGACAAAACATCATTTCATATACCTGAAGATGTATACATAACTTTTGGGTTTAATTTAATATTATTAAATGAAATTATTCTGCTCAAGTTGATAAAAAAACTAAAAACAATATTAAATTAAGAATTAATTAGCATAGTTGATGTAAACAGTATGAAAACTCAAATGATTTTATAAAAATATATTTTGTATAAGATAATCAGAAAGGGTTTAAATATTACATATATTTGAAAAACGATAGGAGTAATCACAATTTGTTTTTTTGATTGCTCAAATATTTGCGGATATATTTTTTAATAAATATTTATCATATTTGCATAGGAGAGTTTTGTGATCGTAAATATGTGTAGATCAATGTTGGCTGTCATAATGTTATTATTGGCATTTTTTTCCTACTCAGAGAAGAAATTCTCATTTGGACGCCAAAGCAACACTAGTTATAAATCATCTTTAAATCTTACTGATGTTACATTAAAAGTCGAACTTTCATTTATGGCTTGGCTAGTGTATTATAAGTATTTTATTTCATAAATTTAGTGTTGATATTCATAACACTAATGTGGGAATAAAAACATTCGAATGCGATACTGAAAATCATCAATTGATAATAAAAATGGTTCATGCGTCTCATAAACATTTGACTGATATATATTGTTCATTCCAAGATAATCAAGATTACATAGAAGTTGGTGGATGCAAAATATCTTTAAAACATCAATCACATTCGACCATGCACAATTATTATATCGGGTTCAAATTCCGATTCAAAAAAAGCACCAATTACCTAATCGAAAAGGTGCAATTAAAATTGGTATTTGGACCAACGTATCATTTAACATTGAGTTTATATAAACTTTCATTCAAGTTTCCAGAATCAAATTACACCTGTGATTCAACACATAAACAAATGAGATTGTTGAAAGTCGACTTAGACCCATCAACATTATCGTATCCGTGTAAATTGAATGAAGCAGCATGCCCAAAGGAAATTGATGTTTCTCATTTCATCAACTCGAATGGATCAAATATATTTGATTATGTTACAAATGTTGAGAAAAAAGGATTCTCGTCAAAAGTCAAAAAAACTTTGATAATTATATTTATTACCTTGGTTCCTATAGCAATCCTAAGTATTTCTATCTTACATTATTGTCGAAAATCAAACAATTCAATATTCTGTTCAAGATGAAGGAGACGCTGAAATTAATAAATTTATAATTACTTTAATATTATATTTTCAAATTTTTATGATTTTTCTTAAACAATTTTTGAATAACAAAGATTTAAAACCTCAGATAAAAATTTTTTTACCTAGTGTTGTCGTGTTCTTCTGACTTTAAGGTCCAAAATGAGCATCGATTTTAACACTATTGTGATTAAAAAATATTCTATAATATGTGCTCTTTTATTAACACACCCCATATGACTAGTTCTATGTCAATATCTGGCCTCAATATACATTCGTTTTATATTTATCAATCTATTAAAAAAATTGTTTTGTTGATTTATCTCTTTTTAGCCTTCGCACCTATATTTCTTTTGTATATACAGTCGATTCCGCTTAATTGGGACACCGCATAATTGGGACAGCCGCTTAATTGGGACAAATTTCCAAGAACAGAAACCAAACCAAGAAACCCATAGTAAATTTGTATGTTTAATTGGGACAAAATTCCGCTTAATTGGGACAGTAAATTTAAGATCACAGTAAATATTATGTTACGCATATTCTCAAGAAAAAATATGTACAGAGAATTTGATATGATGTGAAGTCTCACAGCTGATCGGCGCGACGTAAGCCGATCTTATTCGGTTACCAATACACCTTGCGCGTGAACAGTGCGTGAACTCATTTTTTGACAATTGTATTTTTCTAAAATTTTACACTTCCGAAAATGCCAAGATATGATTTGACACTTTCCAGTAAAATTGCTTTGTTAGATACAA
>JWZT01002136.1:62464-81491 GCA_000827895.1 Thelohanellus kitauei
GATTAATAATTGTATGAAATATTTGTTATTCAACAATATTTTGAAAAACTATTTTTTTAATTAGTTCTTTTATCAATGTCAAATCCCGTACTTATGGCAATCGAATAATTCGTCTTATTGAACATTAGTCAACTATCCACATATCTAAATTATCACACATATTGAAGTTACATCATCACATTATTTTAAAGGTCGGTTAAGAGCCGAAGTTTGGTATGAAAATAGCATTCTGTAAACTGCTTGGTGGTAATTCATGTTTTACTGCACATATAAGTGACACTTCAGTTTCCATGATGATTATAGAAGAAATCAGATTTTATATAAGAAAGGTAATAATTTCGTGGGCCGTTTTGCATTATGGGTACTAGTTTTTTACGGCAATAATGCGTAGACGGCAGATATATATGAGTTATAGGATTGAAAGTCTATATGATGATGGATTGGTTAAAGCAGTCCGAAATGATTTGAATTTCCACCCATTAATCAATACAATTTATATTTTAATACTCATGGCATCTGTCACCAATATTAATATTTGTTTATTCAAACAACATACGCCCCCACCTCCATAACGCCCTATAAATGGGTGTTCGTTTATTTGGCGCATTAGAGGTTATATTGTAAGAATGTGAATCCTGATAATTTTCATGTATCCTAGTATTTACCAAATTTGATTATATATCTTTTTTTAATGATACCAAGAAATAATTACAGTATACTCGGTGTATTTTTCAGCAAAAAAATAATTTTGCTTGAATTTTGACTAGAATTCCTACTTCGGAATATTTCGTAATTTTCGCTTTCATATCATTAACCACGCGTAGAATAAACGATGACATCCAACATAAATATTAGCCTTAGCATAAATAAAAATAGATAAATTGTCGAGTATCTATAATATGTTGTTTCTCTAAATGAAATCGAAGATTCATACCCGATCGGAGAGATTTTAGAGCTATTCATAATTTTACCAGTTAATTTATCAATCAAAGTACATAAAACCCAACATATTCAATTGCAATGGCAGTAGGAAACGTTATTTACTGCGTATAATGATTAGAATATAAATATTCGTCTCATTTTGAGTAAAAATAATTGGTTTTATTTCATTTAACCATCATTTTTTGAAAACTCTGTCCAAATTTCCGTCTGTTTCAAATCTTGTCCCCCTATTGCTGAAAATTAGTAAGGGTTTGCTGAATATATTAGGTGTCAAATTATTAAAAATAGAAATATTTCTCAGTTCTGAAATTATTTATGTTTGATTTTAAATTATAATTACATTATTTTCAGAATCATTAGGCCTCATGTATGTATTATAGTTATAAACTCGGTGAAAGACTAACGTTTAGGATAAAATATGTCTAACCTTTATAAAGTCGAAAGCCAAACGTTCTCACCCATAGCCTTTCCAGTCTCCCAATGACAGGCACTTCGACAGCATATTCCGCAGGTAAGAAAAAGGGGTCGGCACCGAACCACGATGTCCTGATCGGATGCTATTGGCCCTGAGACTTATGGTCATAAACTCGTTCAAACTTGAAACTAACAACATTATCTATTCATATATATCCATGCAAGAATAGGAAAATTTTATTCATAGCACAGAATAGTTTTGATTATTGTACGTTTCGATATTAGTAAATGTATATATCCGAAATCTGGAGTCAAATACCCATCAACTAAATTTAAAATACGTGTGGTTTTCAGTAAAATTTCAGATTGGAATAATTTTTAACTCGAATAAACAAGATCTAATTCAAAAACGAACTATCGGTGGATAATTTATAATTAGTTAAAGGGTTAAAATGTAAACTATAGAAATTCTGTAAGTCATCAGATGTTTTATATGCTAACCATAATCATCCAAGAGAATCTATGAGGGATTTACTCATTTATGTCACCAGCTTGACAGCGAGCTCATTTAATATATCTCAGGCTCTCATAATGAAGAATAAATTTAGTTTTTAGTATTCCATCTAAAGACGCTTATTATTACACAAATAAAAAATGACTAACTACAATCGTACCAGCCATTTAAATACCTAAAGGCCCCCTGATAATGTTCTGAAAAAAATTAAACGTCATATTGCTAAAGAATGTTGTGTATTTACAATCTGATAATTTATATCCGAAAAATAAATAATTTCTATCTGATTGAGACATCTAGAATTTGGCCATATGGATATACAAATTTATACACAAAACCTTTATACAATCCAATGGAATAGGTTTGACTCAAATGCATTGTATAGTCTGAAGATAATCACATTGTTGATTTTCATCTTTGATATTACGCGAATGTTTATTTCTAGATTTACTGATAATATATTTTGTTGGTTTATCGGAAATATCAAAATTCTTTTTTAATCTATGAAGACATTCCAAGATCACTGTTTAATAAGATTTAATATGATAGATCGGTTGCTACAGCAGTTAAGTGACGTCTTTAATATACTAAAATCTGGCTTGTTACAATATCAGCTAATAATTTTGTATACTATCCAATTCGGGATTGATTGGGTGCATCAATTACAAGTATTTTCATCAAGGCTCCTGATATATGCATCTATGTGCTGCGATCAATGTTAATTTTAACCATGATAGCTTCGACGATCAACGTTATTTTCTTTATATTGATCAAGAAAGGTTATGTCACGCTGAACCGAAGTCAGGCTATACTATGTATAATTATTTATCTCGGTACATCGATGTCTCTGTGTATTTACGGATTCAAGATTCTGATGGATCACGAATATTCTGATGTCCTATTTGGATTCCATATGTATTGTCACTGGTGCTTTGGTATTTGGAAACTTCGTGATAGTGCTGGCATTCTTCCCGCCAAAGAGGTACGTTTGATTAATAAATAGTAATTATGAAGAAACTATTGATAAAGTAGAACAAATTAATCAGGACATCGAAAATATTTAAATTATTTGTTTTTTTTGATATTATTAAGTTTCAATTTAATGGTCTGTGACAGATATTTTTGTTTTGCGGCAGTCTCTAGCTGAGAAATACCTTCAAATTTAGTGTCAACGTCTTCAATACATTGACGAATGTTTAACAGAGAAAATTGTTTTTGAATGTAAAATGTTCAAAACTTGCGTTTCTTTTACCTATATTAAGGATTTATACTCATAAATATTCGTTTGTAGTTTGTTCAAAAAAATACTCCTCATTTCAACACATAATGTTTTTAATTCAACCATCACTTTGTTTTTGGAGTCATTATGCGTAATTTAACTACAGTGAGAACATATCTTATTGGTTTTAAGGGCAAATATTAAATAAGTCAACGACAATCATTAGGCCCCTCTATACTCTGTCGTTAGACAACTAGATATTTACCAAGCTTAATTAAGTTATTTTTTGGTTGATAATGGAAAATCCCTGTTGAAAACTCGCTTTTGATGGAGTATTTGTCTTTAATGTAGTTCGCTAAAAATGAGTAAATTCATGCTAAAGCATGTTTCAACTCCAGTAAAACTGTATCGTATTCTTACTCCCTGGTTGTAAGTATATGATAAATGATAATTATTTTTTTGATTGAACAGAAGAGACTTTTTTAGAATTTGTTAATATATGATGCGAAATAAAGACATTCAAAGCGCCTTACAATTAATTTCATCTGCAGATAGCCATCATAAAATATTTATTTAATTATGCCAATAACGAAATTGTTTTCGCCATCGTTAATTAAATTTTGAATTAGAGATTATGAAATATGAAATGACGTAATTTCAAGTCCACAGGTCGCGGCTATTTCCAAAAATTTCAACCATATGGCTTCTATATTTTGAATACACCATTTTTTGAAAATTTAGTAGATGGGACTGTTATAAATGTTAGCTCTATACACCGGAAAATGCGTTAATATAATTAAAACGAGTTAGTGATATGTTCGTTTGCTATATACATCGAAATGTATAAATACATGTGATTTAAGAAGTTTACGCAATTGTTTTGGGTATGAAATTACAATGTTGCTTTGTTTGAGTGATATATTTCTGCTAAATCATCTGTTGAGATGATTTAAAATAATATTCCCTAAATATGTGGTGATATGATAAATGTATTTGAGGTGTCATAAAATTAGTTCTTCAATCGTATTTTTCTTTCTGAAAAACCTAAAATAAATGTAAAATCAGGTGAAATTTAACGTTAAATCCAATCTCCATAAAATGAGAAGTGCTGTATTACTAATTCAACGTCACGATGAATATATAATACTAATACCATTGAGTAAACTTCTTCCATTTCAGAAATGTTTCATTTCCAAATATTTTACAGAAAATCCTATTAGTGTACATTTTAAATGTATTAATTTTTAAAATTCATCGTCATTTCTTTAACATTTTTTATATGATTAAGAAAAAATAACTGCGTGACTACTCAAATTCTCAATAAATATGCGGGGTAATTAAATCGACTACAAGGCACAGTAACACAATGAAGTCAAACGTGAATCTGTCTCTCAAGACAAATTACTTAAATGACTATAATTGAGAATATTTCAACAGACAATCATCCATTTATAAATTGAATCTATCTACTGACGTATACCAAATGAATATTAAACGTAACTGATCATACCGCAATTAAATCATGATATTCTAGCTCCCAAATAATCATGATTTTTAACTATGATATTCAAATTATCTATGGAATAGATCAAGGAGGATATGTAAGTGGCAAGTAAAAAGCAGCTGACCGAAGTTAGGATAATTTATTTTTCCATATTCATAGGAAAGTTTTACCAAATATATATATTTATCGAAATTGGATTGGCTGATCTACGTTAAAAAATTCGAATCTTACAACAGTGTTCTCTCTAAGGATATATATGATATAATTACTAACGTTACAGCGCTAATTGGTACAGTTAGGCGAGAGCTGGATGAGGATCACTGCGTGTTTGTTTCGACTCCATCTGGACTCATCTATTATGTTAAATTCTCCCTTGGTTATGTAATTCTTCAATTTGAATGATTCTTGTTCTTTTATACATTAATTGACGTATTTAGTAGCTTAATTATACTTTTAAATTTGTATCAGGGTAATCTAAATTTCTTGTGATTACAATAAATTTTTGAATTAGTTTATTGTAGTTGGAGACAGTTTTTAATGTTTTTTTTATATTATATGAATAGAAATACATGTTCTGAAACTTAGTTGATCAACGCCGTAATTGCACGCAGTAGTTTAATAAGGAAAATTCGCAATACCCTGTTTTTTTAAAATCAGTTTAAAATTAAATTATAGTAGAGTTATCTATCGTTTAATACAACCGAGTAATAATTTTTGTAATGAATGATGATAATGCATTCGAGAGTGATGTCCGGCAGATGTTCGAAATTTTTGCAGAGATACATTTACAAGCATGATCGTAGAATGAGATCTCCCTGCCTCATTTCTGTATCCTTGCGAAGTAAAATGAAGTAAATACCAGAAAAACAAATTTCGTCATACGGGAAAAAACATATTTTACAACAAAATTATATATAAAAGTTATTTGTCGATGCCATATTATTTTTGAATTTACTGCTTAAAAATAAATTGATTTTTTCAAAGAAATCTTCGTTTATAACCTGTCTGTTCTATAGTAGCCAACAATTAGAACTATGAAAATATAAACACAAACAATTTATTTCATTCTATGAAATTTTTTAACATGAACAATTTAAGATAATCCAAAATATTTTGTGGTATACCTTATAAACTAAATTTTTCAAACAACAATTAAGGAAAGAGAATTAGAGATATCGTCTAACCAGTAGATAATTGTGAAAAATGATGTTATTTTTTAAAGTGATCGTTTTGGAAAAATTATTTATCGACAAAATAGCTTTTCGTATAAGGACAACGGAATTTTAACATGCTTTTAAAGATCAACTAATTGATTCTTCGTGATATTTTAAATGCTTAAGCCTTTTAAACATTCTAAAATATAAAAATAATCTAGAATTTAGAGAGAAATTTTTACAGCTGAAAGATATGAAGATAAATTAGGGATTAATTGCCCATTCTCGTTGATTTCAAAAACCAACAAAGGAAAAATTTTTTTTTAATACTGGTCATGAATTTTATATTTTAAGTTTTCAGGCAATAAGGTTTTACGTGCCAAAGCTTTCGATCGAAAATTCAGCATAAAACGGTAAATAATATTGAATTATAAGAATTATAAAATGTAATATGAAATTAAAAATTAAAGGCATAAAACAAATCATTGTCAAAAAAACTAATTCATGATTAAACATAGAAAGCATCTCAACTAAATTCACATGATAAGAACGTTACAGAATCAATGTTAGAAAGTTTATTAAATCAATTTTGATATTTTTGACAACTTGCTAGATATAGGTGATACCAAATATCTTTTGATGAAATAAAGTAACATTATTTTGATAAAAATTATTTTCTAATTTATTTAACTTGTAAATACAACATCTGAAAACGTTCAAATATAAATAGTCATATTTAAAGGTAAAAATTTTTATTGTCGAAGAGATCGATTATTGATTTAATCAAACATCATTATTTTTAACCAAAACCAGTTCGATTTAATAACCGCTCTTCGGGATTATTCGTATTAGTAGGCTCTCAGAAATTCTAATTCATATGATATTTCGCAACTGATTGACAGACTTTATCACAACACCTTTTGTGTTCTTTTATCTTAGTATAGTATTCCATAACAGATTTAGCATTATCTTAAACTGGCTCGTGAGACAAATGTCATCATGTATTGAATCAATTGAACGCGAAGACTGATTAAATAAATATCAAAAGATCATAATAATTCATTGAGTTCAACTCAGCGATATTATTATATTTTGGGGTGTAGATAGTATTTATTCTTCGAAATTACAATCATCGCATTTTGCCAAAAACATTCGAACATAAATTATAAAAAATCCGCGATCAAAAATTTGGTGATTAGGATTGCATTTACGTATTAGAAGACGAGTGATAAAAATTCAATTAATCGATTATTGATTATGTGGGTTTCGTGAAATTGAATATTTTTTTTTATCTATTTAGGAGTCTATGGCTTTATGATGTTGGCTTTTATATCTATATACATTTTGTTTCTATATTTACTGTGATTTATTTAAATACGTGTTTAAGATTAGAAACTTTATGCCCGACCCCATAAATTATGATGTGAAAAAGATATATTCGATCGTTCACATTTATCCACTCATTTTTCATCCTGAATGGCAGATTATTTCAATCCGAGTTGCCGATTTTTTATGAAAAACAATTATTTCAAAGATTCGCATTGCGATCCTCTTGATGGAAATGGCAGTTACTGTCGAATCGAATCCGCACAGTCGTTTTCTAAGATCTGAGTGTAGATTTTATTTGTCCTATATTCGGTACTCCTTTTTCTATGATCGATGTGATGTACGTGTTTTTTACCGTTTCCAACTTTCACATTCGAAAATGTTATGACCAGAGTGGACGATGACAATGTGCCAAAATAACCGTGGCTATTTCCTATGGACGAAATATAAACGTCTGAGCCGCAATGAATGTAGCCGGTCATGTAAATTACAGAAGTATTTCAGCCTCGTATAGTTAACCCTGATTTATGCGTTTTTTAGCCTATTCTTGACATAATTATCCATTCATCCCAAGATTTTTCTCATGTACCCTGTCCATTTCCATTATTCGACAAATGTTTCAAGCATCTGAATCTCAGTGAACATCGAATCATCTTTCTCCCTCCCATATTCTCAATAACTTAATCCTATCGAATTGCTCTTCTCACAAAAGGAAGGCTTTTTTAAATCTGGAATTAATGTATTTTATAGAAAATCAGTTTTGGTCACAATCTAGGAACCGTCTTCTTAGCTTTCACACAACATCGGTGAGGGTTTGATTCGCGAATAAACACGTTTTGAATCTCGAGCATTTCAACGTAAACCTTTTATTTGATTTTCAAATAATTTTACTTAAAACAAAATCAGCCTTATGAATGAAATAATAGGTCATTCTAAATGAAACATTGCGTGACAGGCTCGAACATCAGCCATTCTGGATGAAAATGGTGTAATATTACTCATACAAAATATATATATAACTCTACTCAGACATTTCCTTTCGTACTAAAATTTTAAAATGTCATTTCGAGTCAAAATTTTATGCATAAAATATAAATCATGAAAATTAGCAGTTGATTTTTCGAATCTCAATGTTTGTCCCGATTTGTCCATTAATTTCTCATGTCTCATATTTTGTTATATGTTAAATCATCAGATTAGATTTTTGTCCAAATTTGGGTCACAAATTTTGAATAAGCAAAATTTGCAAACGCGATGTAAGACCAGAGACTAGATTCTGAAAAACGTTTAGTAGATATCTAGACCGTGCAGATATTTATTGGAGGTATAGAAAATTAAATAGTTCCTCATTTTTACGAATTTAAAAATGTTACCTTTAATGACATAGACAAATCTTGAAGCATGAAAACGGAAATGTAGGTTTGAATGCAATATAATAAAATAAAATTTGTATCGTTTGTTTAGTCCATTCAATTCGAATTGAATAAAAATATCACGTAAAACTAAATTATACAGTCAGTCCTGTCAATTTTTCGAGTTTGAGGGACTTGAATATGATGAAAACCTCAAAATAGACAGGATACAATAAAAAGAGGTTAAATGTTTAAAAAGTCATATATCCTTAACACGCCTCAAATTTTATATATCAGTTCCTTTTGGGTATTAAAAAACCTTTCAGCTAACTTGATTCGATGTATATGTTTATTTTTGTGTCGTTTGATTTTTAAATAAATGATTCATAACTCTTAAAATTGTCTAATTTCTCAAATATCGTTACGTCATTTCATTTCAACACAAAAACCTGAGGTCTCATCAACAAAGTATCTACAATCAATTGACTCATTTAGTTAATTTAAAATTATTTTGAGAGCGCAAGAGCGTTATTAACTTTATTCAGTGTTGGAGAATTTCTTCTGTTCTGCCGGTATATAAACGTGATTGTATGTGGGCAAAGTGTCAAAAACGTGAAGACTGCGAGGGTAAACAGGTCCCAAGTTGTTGCTTCCCAGCGAATGAATGCCGATTTGTTAATGTACCACTACTGAGGATAGAGCGGAGTAAATGTTTAGCAGGTGTGACCTGCATTACCCTAACAGCCAGCAGAAGGCTGCCTAACCAGGGTGGTGCCCTGGCGCCCATTAATGACGCTTCAATCGCGGTCGACGTAAAGTTCGTGTAGTTATGCATCGGTGCAGGTTTGTACACCTCGTTTGACCGTTGTCAAAAATAAACCTTTTTCAATGTAGTAAACATTTCAATATCGGATAGACTTAGTGATTTAAAGAGATTGGAATTTAATTGTTCGTATGTTCTTGATTTGTATACCTTTTATTGTTCAAATTTAATTATAAGAGATCTATAATATTTTAGGGTCGTATATGGTAGAAACCTATCCACTTAGAAGATACATCATTTTTATCATAGCCTGAAAACTCAGGAACAACTTTGATGAATTATATTAATCGATTTATTTCAAGATATTCGAAACTGTCTATAAATTTCTGCTTAGTATTTGATTTTTTAATTATTTTGTTATTGCGCTTGATTATCAGTCAATTAAAATAAATGGAAAATTACAAAAGTATATCATGGTCAAAATTCAAGGAATATTTATTTGTTAAATGAAAACTTGATATGGATGACTGTATTGTGTAAGGTATATCGATGCACGAATACACTTTGCAATAATTTGATAAAGACTGCAATATGTGCACGAATCAACTGATCCAGTTAACCAACACCCCTCCCATTCATATATAAAAAACCAATTAATCAAATTTTAACAACCCAAATATCTACAAGAAAAATGATCGATTCTCTCAAGTGAATGCCCATATAATTGTTAAAATAATACCACAACCTTCCCGACTGATATCTATGATCATGAGATGAGCCACAACTATCTGTAACGATTTTAAATGTCATATTTGTGAATTCATATGGGTAAATAGAACACAGATATAAATTTCTCAACTATTCATAAAAAATTTTTAGCAAAAATTCAAAATTAGTTCTGTTCGCGCAAAAATGATTAACTAGGGGAGGTGATTCACATAAGTGAGTAATGAATATTCTCATAAAAATAGTTATATTTAGTTAAAATGTAGTTGTTTATGCTTCGCTTAAAATGCTAACGAACATGCGTATTCTAATTATTTTAATAAAAACAACATATATCTCTAAAGTATGTATTGTATATTATATTCAATAAGTAACACCTATAACATAACTAAAACACGCGTCCGTTTTGGTATGATTCGCAAAATAATTTTCCAAGTCAAAGCAAAGCATTTATTGTTATTTATGATAAAGGCACAACAAAAAGTCAAATTAATCTTGATTTTGCATATCAGCTTTAAAAATATTTCTTGCTTATATTTACTCAGACAATTAAACAGATTGAACTAATAATTGAATGTTAAAAAACAAAACTTTCTTCAAACATTAAGTTTAATATCATCCAGGTGTCAATAAATTAGATAATTATAAGTTGTTTTTAAAATGCGGGATATGTGGATAATACGGGGCGACCCCATTATAAAAGAGAAATTATTTTGAGAAATGAAGGAGGTTGATGAACAGATATTGAATAGTTTAACTTTATAGACTTAAAAGTTTAAAAAATATCGATTTCAATGAATTCATCAGATATTCATTGGATCTTTTAACCGTCGCCCAACGGTTGAAGATAACCCGAAGACCATTTTACTCATAAAAACAACGTAAACCTCTTCATAGATTTAAAAATACTCGAGATTTCATAGAATTCTTCAAAATACCTAACCCAGTAGCATATTTATGCATAATTAGATATTGATCCATCATCATATCAAAAAACGATTAAAATATTTGTGGGTGTGAACGTCTGATCATTTGATAAACTCAGTATTTTACAAATTAATGAAATGAATGAATGTATAAAGCGGTTCATGAATATAATATCAACGTGGTTCGTAGTAAGGCTCGAACCTTGAACATTCTGTCCAATAAAATTAATTTTTTAGATAAACATGAGATAATTTATCGTTAAACGATTTTTCGGTCATGCGCTATTGCGNCTCATAAAAATAGTTATATTTAGTTAAAATGTAGTTGTTTATGCTTCGCTTAAAATGCTAACGAACATGCGTATTCTAATTATTTTAATAAAAACAACATATATCTCTAAAGTATGTATTGTATATTATATTCAATAAGTAACACCTATAACATAACTAAAACACGCGTCCGTTTTGGTATGATTCGCAAAATAATTTTCCAAGTCAAAGCAAAGCATTTATTGTTATTTATGATAAAGGCACAACAAAAAGTCAAATTAATCTTGATTTTGCATATCAGCTTTAAAAATATTTCTTGCTTATATTTACTCAGACAATTAAACAGATTGAACTAATAATTGAATGTTAAAAAACAAAACTTTCTTCAGACATTAAGTTTAATATCATCCAGGTGTCAATAAATTAGATAATTATAAGTTGTTTTTAAAATGCGGGATATGTGGATAATACGGGGCGACCCCATTATAAAAGAGAAATTATTTTGAGAAATGAAGGAGGTTGATGAACAGATATTGAATAGTTTAACTTTATAGACTTAAAAGTTTAAAAAATATCGATTTCAATGAATTCATCAGATATTCATTGGATCTTTTAACCGTCGCCCAACGGTTGAAGATAACCCGAAGACCATTTTACTCATAAAAACAACGTAAACCTCTTCATAGATTTAAAAATACTCGAGATTTCATAGAATTCTTCAAAATACCTAACCCAGTAGCATATTTATGCATAATCAGATATTGATCCATCATCATATCAAACAAACGATTAAAATATTTGTGGGTGTGAACGTCTGATCATTTGATAAACTCAGTATTTTACAAATTAATGAAATGAATGAATGTATAAAGCGGTTCATGAATATAATATCAACGTGGTTCGTAGTAAGGCTCGAACCTTGAACATTCTGTCCAATAAAATTAATTTTTTAGATAAACATGAGATAATTTATCGTTAAACGATTTTTCGGTCATGCGCTATTGCGATGTCATACGATTCATTTAATATAAAAGAGTATGCACCGATGCAGTTTGTTTATTCACTTTTATCAGTCAAAATGAAGATAATTGTTGACACAGATTCTGGGATCGATAATGCCTTCGCCATTACATTCCTATCGGCTTGTGAAGAAGCAGAAATTGTGGCAATAAATCTGGTAGCTGGAAATGCACCAATGAAAAATATTACAACCAACATTGAAAAAATTATGACATATATTGATAAAACATCGATTCCGATCTGCGCAGGACAGTCTAATAAATTGCTGTATGATAAATAAACTAATCATATGCAGAAAACAGCAAAATAGTGATAATCACGGCCCCAAAGTACTGGAAGAACTAAAAATAAACGATCCATCGGTGCAAATTAACCGGCAAATGAATTCTGTTTTAGCTTTGATCCATTATTCGAAAAATTATCCAAAGCAAGTTCATGGTGTCTTCGTTTGTCCGTTGATCAATCTGGCATCGGCATTTTTAATCGACAAGGAATTTCCATCCAGATTGGCTTCTTTAAATATTATGGGTACTGATCGGTCAGCGACCGTATGTTTCCTTCTTTATTAGACAATAGAAAATATTTCAGAGTATGCCGAGTTTTAATGCCTTGTGTTATGCGCGTGCGTATAATTTCTTCAATGAGTCAATTTCGAAAATGAATGTACCTATATTAATCATTGATTGGACAAGTTGTTTAGCGTACCCACTACCGTTTTCTCTGATGGAACGTATCAGAAGAGCGAATAATGATGCTTGAAAAAAGAGTCACTCTCTCGATTTTTTATAAATTTTGATAGATGAAGCCACCAACGACGTTCGAAAAATCTTTCATCAAGATGGCATAGTTGCACCAGGTCTCTGTCTTGCAGTAGGTTTTATGCGTCGTTCCCTCTTTAAAAGTATATAAACGGTGAATATCGCGAATGTTATCACGTCAGGCGACCAGCAAGGTCCCGTTGAATATCAGGAAGATTGCAGAGGAAAACTGGATCGCATTCCTGAAGTTAATCTACAATTTATGGATCAGATTATTTCCCAGAAGCTCCTCTTGTGCGAATTGCCACTACTGAAGTGGTTTTGGGATGATGTTGCGAATAATGACATAAAATTATTCAAATAATTTTTGAAATTTTTATATAAGAATAAATTATCATTACAAACAGTTTTGCCTCGATGAATTTCTAACTTACAATGATATGATGATCAGATAAAACGTTTTTTAAAATTTCATAGATTTGACACAAATTTATTGATTGTCTGTTTTTTCTATCAATAACATGAATCAATATATTCAAAACTTTTTCTCGAAGGCTACATTTCCCATATTGAGTTATTCTAGTTCTATATTGATTGCGCGTGCCCAAATCTCGTTTCGAAAACTTAAAAACAGTCCCTGGCATTTATTGTTTCTTCGTTGTTATTAGAAATTCTTAGAAAGAAAAATGAATGTTATAACTTAGGAAATAAGAGAGAGTATTAGTGCTATTGTTTAATTTTTCAAATGTTTGGTTTTAGAATTATTTTAAAAGCATAAATCTCACAAAATATTCTTAGAATTTGTGAACACAAAAGATGCAAAATCTGTGCCTCGCGAGGAAATTTTGAGTGTGAATTTAACCTCGATTCGAATAATTTTGGGACCGAAACATTACTATGATTAAAAAAGTGAAATGAGAATAGCAAAATATGATAACCATCTATTACCGAATTACCAAGAGTCCATTCTCGGATCAGTTACCTGGAGACGTGTTCAATTGCAAGTCTACATTTAGAACCAATAAAGATAATTTTATTAAGAATTTTGAGTCAGATCATGGCGTCAATCATCCTCACTATTAGCCAAGAATGGCAGTGAGGATATGGAAGTCCGTTGAATATCATTAGTTGATTATTGTTGTTGTGTAGCCACTAATCATGTCGTGTATTTTTGATTTACCAGTTAATAATTACCAAAAGCTAAAGGATTTAAATTTTTAGTTCATAGCGGATCAAAAATTCCTAAAAATATTAAGTATAATAGATTCAAATATGGGGACTGGAGAGCATACAGAGATCGAGAGTTGATAATATTTAAACATGGTGGAGATGAATCACCTACCTGCCTCCAAATTGATACTGAATAGATTATTTTATTTTGTAACTATCAAAATTTAATGCATATCATTGAACGTTAAAATTATGGTCCGTATAGGCTCAATGTACCATTTTAATAATTTGTCAATCTAAATATATCTATTAAAAAAATCAGTGATTGAATATGTAATATTAGAGATGAATCATATGAGAATCGAGACTAGCGAAGAAAATAATTTTTGAACCAAATGATATCAAAGTTAGTCATACCATTCTTTATCAATATTTTCACCCAAATCCAACAAAAAATAGAGATATAAACTAATTTAAATTTTGTTATGACATTATTTCAGATATTATTATTGGGTAAGATACTCAAAGATCTACGGCCCTCATGAAAATATAATTTAGAAATTAGAATGATGAATATTTGGGTATCCATGCTCTAGATAATACAATTTTTAAGGTGTATTTTTGAATATATATTTGATGTCATTCTCATATCAGCATCTACAATTTGCTTGGATGCTATTTATTGAATGTTGATATTCTGTTATTTGAATTCCATCAGTCTGACTATTGATCACCTTTTATGGTCAAAAACAAAACATCTAAAGGATAAAAACCACTTTTTTGTAACAAATGTTGATATATTCAAATGAATTTATTTCTAAATCATCAATGAACACTGGTCCTTTTACATTAAAAACACTCCAATGAAAATATTATTCTTCATTACTTGTAAATGATATTAGATACTTTTAAGTCTTAATTTATTCAAAAAGATTTTTACGAAATCACACTATACAACTTGATACTTCATAAGTTTAGAATTGCTAAAGTGAACCTAAAGAACTGTAAAAATCATTTATCTTTCTAATTTATGAGTGATTTATCTAAAGAATCCTTTTTGGGTTTCTGAATATGGGTCGTTATATTATTACAATTTATATATATAATTAAAACTTACCTAGAATATATACACTTTATTCTTGCATCAAAAATATATGGTTAAAAATTTCTAAATCAAAAATCATAAAATATTATACCTGCGTCAGGAATTTATTTCAAATACACTGCGTAATATTATTTGTGCAGTAAAATATATAATAATTATATCCCGTTCCGAATTGACTACTTATCGTTATGGATATTCTAGTGTTGTTTTTTTATTTATAATTATAAAAATTATTACACTTTTTAAAGATTGTCTAGTGTAAAGACTTACGAATATACATTAGATACTTTTGTCTTATTCGCTGACTCGCTTATTGAGATTGGTTTCAGTTCCTATAAATTAGAATCTTTCTGTGATTTGTCGATTCGTTTTATATGTTGAAAAAGGCGAAGAACACTTGAATCCTTGCATTGGACAGGTGAAAATCGTGAAATTTAAATTGTGTAATATATTTTATTTTGGCTATTTAAAGTAAACGTAAAAGTTATTATTTTAGTGATACACGTGTACCAGCCAAAAAAGACCGATCACTCATTCAATAGTTGTGACATAGTATTTATTAAATATTTTCATTCCATCATTTTCCGTCCAAAATATCCGACTTCTGCTTATGACATCCAAAGGTTCTGATATTGATTTTATGATTTAAAGTAAATTCCTGAAAGATTCTTTGCTGTTACCCAAAATCAAAACTCCTTAAAAGACAGCATATATCCGCTCTTGAATCTGAATGAATATTCTCACAACCCTAAAAGGTTCAATCTATATAAATATCAATTTAATAATAAATAGAACAACGAATCTTTGAATAACATCATCAGGTAGTCAGCTATTTTGGACGGAAAATAGTGTATTTCGCGTAGGTCACCTTATTAATCATCGAAAACGCTAAATATGAATCGATTTGAAAAGCTCATATATTCAACAATAATTTAAAAAACCGATATTATTTATAAATTTTATAT
Organism: Thelohanellus kitauei; assembly: GCA_000827895.1. NCBI lineage: Eukaryota > Metazoa > Cnidaria > Myxozoa > Bivalvulida > Myxobolidae > Thelohanellus > Thelohanellus kitauei. The sequence continues at coordinate 78,593 of JWZT01002136.1, forward strand.
TAATTTATCGTGTTAAAAATAAGTTTGAACTATTTAACAGTATATTCATGTTTTTGTGTAGAAAATTTGTTAATCTTTTACGGCACTAAAACAAGGAAAAATGTGTGATATATTAAAATAATACAGCATTTATTTATCAAATTATATTGCGTAAAAAATCCTAAGAAATTCATACTAAAAAGTTCTATTTCTATTATTCATTTTGCTAAATTTCAAGTTTTACATGACAGTACTTACAATTCGATATTTTATAGAAATAAATATGTGTTTGTTAAAAAAATATTAAACTTATTCTCAAACGAATTTATGGTGATTTAAGTTATTAATTATTCAAATAAGTGTATTTAGAATTTATATACACTAAACACAGTCTGATATTTAGTAATTCGGTAGAAGATTCTGAGAAAAATTGAAAAGACAGGTCTGAGTATAAATTGTGGTTAAATGCTGTTAAAAACCATTATTTTTATCAATATAACAATAAAATATTTTATTTCAGTACCATATGCTTTTTAATAGAGGTTTTATATAACTTAAGCAAATGTATGTCAAGCTTTATATCATGAATTTTTCAATGATCTAATTTATATTTATTTTGAATCGACTATAATCTCATCCACGTGAACTGCATTTTTCGCTATCCAACCAGGAAACAAATGTAGTCATCGACAAGTTATGTTATAAGGTTTTAGTAATGTTTATGTTTTGCTTTATTTTTTTGACAAAACAAGAGCTATCTTAAAGTTCGGTTTTGGATGGCTTAAAAGATTCTTTTAACTGCAGCCTATGGAAGAATTGTGAAGTATATTATTCATATGTATTTAAGTTGATATACCTTTCTCTTTTTTGATCGATTTGGCAGACCTATATGATATTTTTTACTGATTTTGGTAGAAACAGCGATGTAGCAGATATATCTTTTTATAATGGCATTGAAGCTCGGACAAAAATTTGGTGACTGTTTTTGATTTCTTCAATTCAATATACAGGAAAATTTCTATCTTTTCACTCATAATACGCCTGTTGTTTGATTAAGATATCATCGTTTAATCTGTGCAAGACTAGTGATATTATAATGAAAATTATGAAATATAAGGAAATGATTATCATAGTCATAATTCAAGGAAAATTGTTATATCTAAAAAGTAGTTCGTTTTTTCTATAGAATGTAATATTAAAAAAAAATTGGTATAAATGAATATGATGATTGATATCTGGTTTATCCCCTGTATAGAACTCATCAATTTCATATGTGTAACGATAGCAAGACTGAAAATATACCTTGTATATCAGTTACACTACAATATCTGTTTGTGTGTGTGATGTTTATTTTAGGTGTATGGTAAAATACATAACTGTTAACTGGTATAAATTTGAATAATTTATTGCATAAAACAGGGGTTTCATCTAAATATCGAACATTTTATTTGTTGCAAATCTACGATTTAATCTGTGTTGTGTAAAATTCAAGGGCATCATATGTAATAATTAAAATGTAAAACTATGATTTTCACGTATATATATCATTTTTTTCAACAATTTCTGAGAGTATTTTTGATATAAAAATACTCTAAGAAAAAATCTAATCATATTTTGTCGTCACAAGAAATATCCAGAATCGAGATCTATCGTATTTATCTGTGTAGAGGAATCGGTTATATCATAAAAATTTATTCTCTACTTGATAGAGGGAGAACGGAGATTGGATCGGTGAATGAAAACCAAAATTGCTAGTAGATTACAGCAGAAATAAAGTAATCATACACCCCGATTATATCTTCTGATTATGAGAGATATTCTTATCGTTAGAAAATAACCACAAACCTCTTCCCAAATGAATAACAGCTGGACTAGTAATATAAATTCTACAGTTATTCTAGTTTCCATTATTCATTATATACCTCCACGTAGAATTTTTTTGAATAGAGATTAAATCAAGGATTTTTATACATGAAACGAAATCTCCGCATTAATATATGGAAACCCTGTAAAAGATAGTAAGCGTGGAATAAATTGACAATTCATCAAAAAATGTTTTACTATTATTCAAACTCAGTGAAAATTCATTGTTTTTGGTATGCCCAGTTTAAAATCACCTAAAAACTTATGATGTCTCGGTAATATGTTTATTATGCGAGGTTCTTCGAATATTAAAAAATAGTCTATGGAGGCATGAAATGGGAGTTAATAATCACGTACAGCGGAGTGCAAGAGATTTAGTGTTTAAAAATACCTAACCAAACACTTTTTAATTATAATCACTTAACAAATTTTTTTTAAATATTATGAATGATGATATATATTTAATAATTCACCTAGTTTTCGGTGCAATTTATGCAGTCTTTTTTTGAGCCGGTGTTTCCATTAAAAATTGTGTTTTGGTTTGAGTCTAAATAGGTTATTCCCCAAATTAATTTGGTTTTTCGTCGGCTGATTTTTACTGCAACTTGCCGCAAAAATAAGCCGTGCGCAATTGAACTGGAAAAACGATAATTTAGACCAAAAACCTGGTATTTTCAAATATCAACGGACATGAATACTATTTTATACATATATTTTTTATTTAAATAATTTGGACAGATGTGTCAGACAAATTATAGACGTGTGAATTTTCGGAATTATTTAGAAAAAAAAAAGCTGCATTTTCATCATATATACACATGAAAATATATTATTAGCTCACTGCTTTCAGATGATACGATTATGATAATTTGGAATAAGTTTTGTTTTATGGTTGAATCGGACACATATTTGGGCATAACATTCATCTACAAAAATCCACCTTAACTGTAAAGAAGCATTTTCTTAACTTTAAAATTCATGCTCAGAATAGAACATTAAATCATAGTGTAAATACGCTATATTATCTTTAGAGAAGCATTACTAATTTCTCGCAATT
>JWZT01002137.1:32423-54002 GCA_000827895.1 Thelohanellus kitauei
CGATCCTCGGTATTTGCGAGGTTAGATATCGATAGAGTAAAATTAAGGGTGATTAAATGAACAAACAATATTAAAAATATCTCTTTCCCAGTTTCAATTGTGCTACTGAGAAATTTATAGTTCCATCGAATATCGAAATGTGAAGGAAGGGACTGGGTCCTGCGTAAAATCCCTGCATGTTGTTAAATATAAGAGTCATTCTATTCTTCAATTATAAAAGAAAAAATTTAATCAGAAGACCAATGATTAGCTTTGATATGGGGCTGAAAATACTATGTTGAGTTTGTGCTTTCCTCAATAAATTTATAGTATTTGTAAACCTACAAATATCAATTAAAAAAATCAAACAATTTCGACAAGCACGCGTTCCATACGTTTGGGAGACAATATATTTCTGGATTAATTCAACCATGAATACAGAAATTCTACTTTTACGGTTTGAATAAAGTTTACTATGACAGGTACGATTGTACTTTATTTTGGACTTATTTAATGTTAATTTACTTGATTATTTAACTAAAACAACAAAGTTTTGAACACAAAAATTTTAAATAATTAGACAGCGTAAATTTGAATTAGCCTTATTTATATATTTATAGCATTTATGCACTTTCTTGCCAATCTTTCTATTTCTTTCGACGATTTATGACTGCATAAATCAGGAGGGCTATCGTCGATACCATGAATAATGAAAATATCGCCACTACTGAGAAGAATGCTTGCTTTTTCATCAGTGCAGCCTGGTTAAATAAAGCCTTACATAAGTATCATTTGTGTATTGTCGACCATCTAATACACAAGGATATATTAACTCTTTCGAGTCTAAATCACCTTCTATATTTTTGGAAGGTTCACCAATCACAGGACATGTATGGGTGTAGTTATGAGGTTGAATGCTTATGTCAAATAAATTTATATGAAGATTTTCTCCTGTCGTTTCATTTATTTTAAAATTCAAAGAAAGATCAGAAATTTCATATTTTACACGTGGATTTAATCTGAATCGATTATCGAAAGTTTTATATAAGAGATTATTATATCGTTTTGGATCAATGGTTAAATAGCATCCACTAATATCTATTTCAGAATCTGAACCATTTGATTTGAATGCGATCACGGCATATGACCTCTCATCTGTATTATTAAGTTTGATTTTTAACGAAGAATTGACAACTTGAAATTCATCGATGTGTTTATTACTGAACCTTGTATTATTTTGTCTAAATTATTTTATTAATATACTTGTTCATGAAGTAGACGACGTTAAAATTCATGGAAACCATAAATGTTGATCCCTCTAGAGTTATACTCACAGCTTCATTGTTTCTTATTTTTTCTATTTCGAGTGTATTCGACAAAATCAGAAACAGTGGAAGAATGTAAATAATCATAACTTGATTCATAAATCAGGCTATAAGCTTGAATAAATAATCTATATTCACTAATATATGGATCAATAATGATATATGTTACATGGCACGAGGAATTAAAAATATGGGAAATACGCGATTAATTATTTAACTAAACATAAAAAGAGAGATGGAAAAACTTTTAAAATACATTCAGTCAGTAAAAATAACTAAAAATAAATTCAGATGATATCAATAATATTTATCATTTTCTTGAGTTATTTCTTAAGTTTTTACGGAATATTTGTAACATCGCACGATATCGAATCGTACCAAATTATCAAATATCACAAAAAGTGCTTGAATATGGTAAAATTTAGTTAGCTGAAATCAGACGTAAATGTCTTTATGTAGCGTTCTTTTTAAACCTTATAAAATGATGAGGTGAATTGAAGGATGTCCTAATGTCCATGTTTGGCTCGCCATTAGCACTAATTTAACCTTACTTTTAGAACATGTTTAGGACTCAACCAGAGCTAGTCTCTTTGGGTTTCTTTAAGACCAGAAAATCAGAAAGGTTGGTTCACACTCTCGTTCCCCATGCCAGACATTAATCAGCACCACAACGTGTGTGGATTTGTCTGTTAACCCACTACCGGATGAGGACAGTTGAATTTCCATTTTGAGGCAACTAATATTCTATCTCTTGATACACTTATAATGTATATGTTGTCTTTTTTGCAACCAAGGCATCAAGTTCCTTAACCTTAAGGTCGTTGTCCTAATACTCGACTCACATGGGATTCTACGACAGATATCTACTATCGTTCTTTAGAAAACATTGTATAATATTTAAAAGAGAACGAATTTCATAAGGTAGTGTTTGGATTGCTAACAGGGGCGTTAGATTATGCCATCGGATCATAGTTTTTTAGCAGATCAGACTCCGACACAGCCAATGACGACATTGCGGGTTCAACCCTATTAATCGCCCAATTGTTGGTCCCGATTGGACGCAGGGCGGAAAATATCACTTAAAATGGCAGTAACTGCTACTTTAATAAGGTCTGTGAGGTTTAATTTTTATCCTCTGTCTTTAAAAACTCGCTGATGCAAAAAAACTATGTGACAAGTGTTAATCATCAATCAGCTGACGTTTAAAACTGTTCTCTATGAAAAACAGGTTATTTTTTGGATTTTATAGTTGTTGTGAAGTTTAAATATTACTTAAACATGTGGGGTAAACATTTTGAGACAGGAATACAGAAATAAGGAGGATTTAAATCGTACGACACACAAAGGATATTAAATCTAAGTACATGAAAATAATGATGTCACATTCATGATCACGAGAATGAGGTTGAGAACTACGTTTCATGAAAATGTCATAAAAGGTTAATTTTTACTTTTAAATGGTATATATAATGATGCGTAAAACTTGCAAGTTCATTGATGTTAGCGTCGATATTTGGCATTGAAGATGTCAAACGATTCCAAATTGTTAATAGTTAGTTGATTTCAAGTGTGTTTATTGTTTCATTTAAATAGTGAAAAACACCTTTTCGCATAAATGTTGTCAAATTATATTGCGAAAAAGTTTATAATCTTTTAGATTATTAAAGAGTACGGCGACGTTAAGTTGGGTCGATTAACTTATGCACATGGTTAATGGCATTGTAGTTCATCAGATATCTATGATTCATTTAGTTCTAGTGCGTATTCAAAGCACACGTCACCTATTTAAATACGTATCTCACCAACAACAAGTTTGATTGACCAAGGTCATTAAGCCCTGAATTGAAATATTGAATTAATGTATCCAGATATTTATTGTAGAACTGCTTGGACATTCTGGATATTCGTTTTTGTGGCTAAAATCTACAAAAGAGAACAAAGATTTCCAATGCGGCTTGAAACCAGAACCACCATAACTTATTCCTATTGGCTTAGATGTGAATGATAAGTTGACAAAAAACTGAATTTTCCTTTGTAACTTCAAATCTAGAACATTAAGGCGTTTGTCACATCTGCCACAGGACTTATCTGGTAAACACTGAATCACCCATTTCATCAGTACTTCTGTATCTTTATTTTTTCTTCTGAGAAATTTTATGATACATTAATTCTCTGAATCATTCGGGGATATACCTACCTAGCCAGCGTATCTCTTCACAAACATTGTCTTCATAATCTGCCTCAATTTTGTCATAGACAGATATATATGCTGTTCATGCCTTAGTTAGTGAAAGAACAAGCATTTTTCGTCACTAATGCTTGAAGTCCCTGATGAGTAATTTTTTACTGCGTATTCGTTTTCGAATAATAGAATGCTACATAGCGTACTTTCGTTGATGTTTTTTATTGGTGTATTAGCTAGAACAGTTCCTCCAAATCAATGCCTTTCTTCGGTCTTAACTGGTTTCAAGAAAATTTTACTTGTTAATTTGATGAAATCCAGGTTAATACTTCAAAATACTCTTATTTTCTTCTAAAATCGAATGCATCCAATTTTTGGACTCTATTTAGAACCAACGCCGCAGGATTCCTCTATCATGTCAAAAGATTGTGATAAACCGCGACAAAAACTAAGAACTTTGCTGCTTCTCTGATTTCACTTGTCTCATCAACTCCTAAAAATTAGTTGATAACGTTGGATATGTTAATTTCAACATATAAAGGATAGTGAGAGATAAAATTCTTCAAACTATCTTACCATTCAAGGCCATAGTCTTCAACTTTCCAACAGCTAATGGACACATCTTGATATGTATAAATCAAACATTTGCGATAATCACCATTCACAAAACGTCAGTCATATTTTAATATCGCAACTGACTTCACATGATGAGATACACCAACTGATTACCTTTTAATGTTTGTTATCGTTTAATCTAATCCTAAGAGATTCATTTCGTCATTATTTTGCAATCAAAGTTTTGGAAATTCTGATGACAAGTCTCTTTATGATGCTTTGATTTGCATATATTAGATGTATATTGTTTAATGGTCCCTGCACAAAAATTACATTATCTATTGATAAGCTTAAAGAAACCGAATGATTCAGACAAAGCAAAATAAACCTGATAGATTTAACATTTCCTTATTCATTTAGAATTATGAACTTTTGTCGACTCAACCACAAAGAGCGACATAAATGAAATTGATCTTCGGGACACCAAATCGTTACTGATTTGCAGATATCTATGTGTGTATTTTAAGTTGAAGTCTTGGCTGCTTTGACAATCACATGCTCAAATGTTTATCCCCATAATCATGAATCATACCACTGACAAATTTGACATATTATCAATCATTGATTTCAGGTGTCACCAACCAAATTTTATAAAATTCTGAAACTTATATTTGGCTTCAACGTCTGAACAAGCTTAAGGGTATTAGCGGTCTGCTAAAGTGAAGTATGGACGTAATAATAAAAGTGAACGTTAAAATGAGTCAGCAAGGTATAATTTTAAATTCTTCTGATCTAGGAAAGTAAACCCTACTTCTATCTTTGTGGTACATGAGTATTTGACTAACCTGTCTATTTAAACAATTTTTTAGTGGTTCCAAAACCTAAAAATGGAGTTGAATGCTTTTTAAATCCGACTGTCATTAGTTTTACAGCGTAACTTTTAAATAATACGCATAGATAAAAAGAATCAAAAATTGTTGGAATGCTTGGACAAACATTACCACGAAGAGTTTTCAAAGTTTAACTCGTTTTGTTCATTTAAATTTGTGATAAATAAGCTTTAAAACTTTTCATAATCTTAGGAATCAGAAGTTTAAAGGAAGAAAATTCAAATTCTTACCTGCATTCGGATTCATCATTTTTCATAACAAATATATTGAGAAAAGTAGTATGTGTCAAGCTACTCATTGAATATCGGTATAAAAAAACCATTTAATGACTGAGAAGTGGATAAATCTAAGCTTATTTCCGACAAACGTCATCTATTTTATTTGATTCATGATGGATCGTTTCTCGCTGAATTCAATAAGGCCTTAATGAAAATTAAGTCATTGATAACGTATCTAATCAATGGCTTGAAAAATCTCGTATATATAGGAAGGGATTCTGTGATTCCTTGATCAATCATCATAACAAATGTTTCACAACCTAAATCCCACAACTCAGTCTTTACACACACAATACAGTCAATCATCAAACGGAATTTGTCTCATGTCGAACCAAGGGATGTATCATTACACTTCCAGATAAGGTGGAATGGATTTAAACATTCATATATATATATTCACCACAGCTAAACAAGTTCTATACAAGAAATAGAATGATTATTGAACTTCCATCAACCACGTTTTAAGTTAATTTAAGAAATGAATTCATCGTATTGTTTTTCAAGCTGTTTTATCAGTCATCGGAAATATATGAGTAGTTATATTAGACAATTTAAAGTTTTAATCCAGTTTAAAATTAATTATCACCTGAATCATTTCAAAATACAACTAATGTTTCGAAATTGAAATATGTTGTTCATTTATCACATAATACAAGTATTTAAATAAAACTATAGAACTTTAGTGTTTCTGCACATATCTGAAGGTAGTAAAGAGGGACAGGTTAAGAAATAATAACATAAACACTTCTTTATTATTGTCTGATAGTGATACTCGTGAAAACAGATACTGTCGTTTGTTTGAGATTACAAATTATTTGAATTTTCATTCTGATTTCATACCTAAAAGATATTAAACCCCAGTTAAAATGAGACATATGCCAGGACTAGGTTACTTTATATCATATTGACCAAATTTGTGAATTTATTTCTCCGGATTTAATATCTATATCAGTGTCTTTTTTTCCGCAGAATATGAACGTCCTCATGGTAACGCTCCTTAAAAGAGATGATCAGGGTAGTTCTTACAATATTAACCCCTGGATTACAAAACGTAAAATTGTCGAAGTGCTCACTAAACCCGAAATACGATGTTATGATTAAGCAGTGCGGGGCGTTGTAGTCAGCTTAAGGGAATCTCGAAAAAAGATTGTGCACGTTTTTAGCCGAGCAGGCAGATACAAAGAAAGATAAAAAACTCAGAATGGATTGTTAAATTCATTCAGATAATTACCAATAATTTTTCAACACAAATTTCATAAAGTTAGGGAATTCAAAACACGCGATACTAAAATGATTTTTCTATTCATTCATCACTTAAAATTTGAAGTAACTTTTTCAGACTTTATTTAGGTATTTTAAATTTGGAAATGCTAAGTCTTATTGAATCAAACAGGTAAATACTAATCAGAGAATCAGAGACCAACAATCTATTTGATTTTTATGTGGAAGTATACATGCTAGAACGTTAGAATAGGGAAAATTATTGAATCGAATACACAATCTGAACATTAGTTTCAATAATTCCATGAATACGTGCAAAAACTACGCAAAACATCTTGAACCATTCGACCTATTCGTGCTGTTAAAAGAGAAAACATCCATTCCCTCCTAAGTGTATCAATTTAAATTCTTATTAGAAAATCCTATAATTGGTTCAAACAATTCACTTATTATCACGTAAATTTATAAAAAACCAAAGATTTCAATGATATGTATAAATTTAAATTAGTTCTATTTTATTAATATCATTGTTATGTACGATCTGGTGAAGTTTTCACTTTATTTTGACCACCTCCGACGGCGTAAACCATGAGAGCTATCGTCAAAATCATAAAAGATAAAAATATTGTCATTAAATACAGTAATTCTTGTTTCTGCATCAATTTAGCCTGGTTAAGAAAACACTTACAAAAAAATCACTTTCATTTGTGTATTTTCGACCATCTGATTCACAAGGAAATATCAAATATTTGGATTTCAATTCAGCCTCTATCTTTTTGGAAAATTGACCAATCACAGGACATGTATGTGTGTAGTTTTGAGGTTGAATGGATACGTGAAATATAGAAAATAGAAGATGTTCTCTACTCGTTTCATTGATCTTCAAATGAATAAGCATGTTCCATAATTGATATCTGACATCTGTTTTTAATCTGAATTCATTTCCCAAAAAGTAGTGAACGGTGGGTTTAGAACGTCCTGGAGTAATGGTGATGTTGCAATCACTTATAGCAATATAAGTAATTGAATCAACCAAATTGCATCTAATTTCAAGCCACGTTATTTTATCAGATTTAGTTGATGAGATAATTAAATAATCATCGTTAATTGTAACTATGGATGTTTCATTTGTATAGAACTCCTTATACATATCCCTAAATTACTGAATGAAATTACTTGGACAAATTATAGCTTATTAATAAATCGAGTGAAACGTTGAACATAGTGTTGTTGATTTGTATATTCAAAACCTTGTCTTCGGTGATTTTGAGTGTTTCGTGTGTAAATGGTAGATTCAGAAATAACGGAAGAATATAAATAAGCATTTCCCTAATTTGAATTAACCAGCTAATACTTTTCAGATATCAACACAGGTGGTCTGAAAACCCAAATATTACTTATAAAATAAATTATTATCCAATTATTATGACACCACGAATTAAAATATGGCGATATGCTAATAACTAGGATTATTGTTTAGTCTATGCTGAAACCAGCAACGGTTTTTATGTTTGTATAAAACGAACTAATATGAATATTGGATGATTTGATTCCTTTCAAAAATAAAAATTAATTATAAAGTATTTTTAAAGATATCTTAGTGGGAAACCAAACTCGAAAGTATTTAAAAACTTAAATAAGAAAAAAAACTGTTTTTTTATTTCTTTGCAACAACTAGGTAAAAAATTGTTCACAAACGGTGGTAGGTAAGTTTTATAGATATTTTCAACGGTCAGGCTTCCCAAACCATCACGACAAACAAATGATTAATATTAAAATCGTACAATGTAAGATAGATAGTATGTTGAGCAAAAAGAAAATAACTACGTCACAAGAGTCATAAGATTATTAAATCGCGTAATAAGTCTTCTGAAAATGTTATAAAATATCATAATTCACAAAGTGAATTTGATGTGTGATACTGCAAGTAATCTGCATGTATATAAATATTTGGTTAATTTTTGACGTTAAAATACATCAAATTCTTCAAGATTATGAATAGTTTGAACAATGATGATGTTGTTTTTGTTCAACTAGAGTCGTAGTCTTCCACACGGAATTTCGAGAAGTGTAAAGAGATTTTACATCAACAATACAAATTTGACAGAGTATCAATCATGATTGGGTTGGGATCTTAAGACATTCTGGAAGATGAAAATCGCTTTTTAAGTACATGATGACGTAATGTTGGATCATCCAATATGTCACATGAAAATTTTGCTGACAAACTGAAAAATCAAAATATTTCTGAGTATAAGATATATTTAACCCAAAATACTTAAAAATAGCATATATATTGTAACTTTTCGATAAAAGTCTGTAAAAGTCAATAAAATATGGAAACAATACTTATGAAAAATTTCCAGAAGACTGAAATAAATGATAAAAATTGGATGATCTTAGAGATAAAACTTTTATAAAATCAGATATTCCTGATTTTTGTGCCTTCTTGATCTTTAGATAAATTTCCGAAAGGTTGATTCAATCTTTAGGATCAATAAATCTTTCTAAATCTTATATTTTAATTTTAACGCCTTCTTTATGATTTCAGTGGTACGTAATTAACAATATATACATTCATCAAACTAGTAAAAAAATAATCATTTATTAAATATTGACCAAAAGGGTTCTATTTTTGGGTCTCTGATAGATGAAAAGTACACAAAAACAAAACGATTATAGTTATTAAATCTAGATATTTCGTTCTTTCACATGATAGCGTTTAAAATCATCTCAGGTTGGAATAATTAATCGATAAAATCCTCGTCGATTCAAAAAACATCAGATTTTACTCCATATACATTCACAGACTTGTCAAACATCATGATCTACCCTCAAGCCGAAATTCCGAATTTCAAAAATAATTTTTCGATGAATAAATATCGAAAATAAATGATTTTGGTTGTACTATATCATCAGTAATAATTTATCAGTAAAACGAAGGTTGGTTAATCTTACCTTATATTTAAAGTATTAAAGCCTCTTGCTACAGAGTAGTAAAAAGTATGTAATCTCAATATGTCATTGAATTAATATATTGTCATCAAAGTTTTTGACTTATTAGTGATCCAAAACGTTACTAGGGATTCCATGTTGTGGTTTTGGAACAGTTTTTGGGCCCTTTTTAACAAGAGAGATTTTAAAATTTCCCAATGTAGGCCAAGTGTATCAATTACGTCATTATATATATATATATAACTTTTCAAATAAGTATATAAGCTAATGCGTGCGTGCCTAATTCCTTTTAAGTTTGTTCAATGTGTTCCGAAAAACTAAAATACGACTTATTTTGGTTTATTTTTGTTAAAATTAGGCCAGAACAAGAGCCAAGTACTAAAACGTATGTGCGTCTAAAGGTGAAACTATCGTCAATTAGATTACAACTGCAGAAGATTTACATCAGTTTAATTTAACTTAAATAAATGTCAAAGATAATTATTGCTTTACACGCCCGTCAACAGCTGAAAATGAGTTAAGGCAACAAACAATGAAAACTAGAAAGACAGCCACAAACACATGTCGAATATCTTTTAAGCTCTAACTTGGTTATTTAGACATCGATACCCATTTCTAGCATTTTGGATTTCACAATACTTGTTTTAGATGAATTCGACATTAATTCACACCATCTCAGCCCCATATAGTGTATACAATTTTGACAAACTCATTTCCAGTCTTCGAGGTGTCAGATTATAAAAACAAATAGTGGTTGGAGAGCTAAAAAGGATTTATTAATTCAAATCATGCAAGGATATTATTTGGCTGGTGTTTAACCGACCAACAGTTCTGATTTTTTAAAAAGTGCGATTTGAAAAGATTAATCCGTGACCGGTTGAATTTAAAATGAGTTCTGCTATTCTAACTCTTTCCAAGGAGTCATGAGAAGTATTGATATCGAGTTTATAGACACAGCTGCCAAGTGTTCATGAAGTTGTATGAAACGCGTTCCGTTACGTCGGTCAGTCTGGAGCAACTACTTCCTCTGATTGACGTTGCCTTAGCTCACATCTCAAAGACGACAGGAAAAAATATAGAAGCTTGTTGGCATTCAAATCCTCCTTCATACACTGCCGACTTCACGGATCTGACACTCACTTGTTAGGGCCGATTACTTACTTTCTATCAGAACGCTAGTTCGAGAACGTTGATGAGATGCAAAATTGGCCGAATGAGTTTCTCTTCTCGGTGCTAAAGGAATAATATCGACGTGGAATCAAACCTTGAGCAAAAACAGTTAGAAAAATGTATAAACGGGCTCTTTTACATTAACAGCTGATATTTATTATTTTTCATTTGAATTTGTAAAATTTAAATCAGAGGTGTCCGGTCACATTTGAAACATCCTCACAATAACTTGAATAAGTTTTCTTGATTGAGAAGACTGAAGCTGTTTAATTCCTCCTTATAATGTCAGTCACAAAAATCATATATTTAAACCAGATTTTGAGATTGATTTATTGTCATTTCATACGCTGCGACCCTGATACTCCATTAACCTACTCTTCTGGTTCCAGATAAATAGATTTGGTACACATGTATTGGCGATACATTAAATGCTTTTAGAGATACAGTACCTCTTTAACATGTGGATCGATTATTGTAATTTGAATATTTTACGTGCGCCACTAGATATAAAAGATAAATAAAGAGAAGAATGATTAATATGTATGCGAAGCATATAATAATACCATAAGTCTCTTTCTGTCTAATAATTTAAATCTGACTCATCCTTTGTGTAAATTCATATATTCTTGAATTCATTTTATAACAATTATTGTGTAAATTACCATATTTTTGGTGCATAAAACGGTTGAGAATAATTCTACATCAATGAACAACTATCCTATTTCAAAGTTGATAATGTTAATATTTGAAAGAATTTAGTTAATTTATCCGGAGACACTTATTTAAACACAAAAGATCGTAATTTGAAATATGAATATCTAACATTCAGCGTTAACAGTTAGGGAGGCATATCTTTCTTTGAAAGTTGAATATGCCAAAGTAGTTTAAAGATGGTTCCACAGGTCATTTCTTCAAATAATGAATTTAATCAACCATTATTTTTGTTGGTTCGAAACAACGAATGGTTTCAAGGTGAATGATCTGCATCTGATCCTTCCTAATTTAATAGAAATATACTTTTTCCAGGGGGTTTACTTTTGAGATATATAACAATTCGTATTGTAAGTATGCGGGATTGGTATCCGAAGTAAATAAAAAAGTTTGAAACTGACTAAATGAATAACAAAGCCAAGAATATATTGTTAATAAAATCAACTGTGTGCTTGTCCGTAAGTCTCGATAAATTTCTTGATTTCCCTCTTACATGTATCAGATATTCCTTGTAGAAATTCTTTGTACCATTCACTCCATTGATCCCCTATAACTTGCTTTTTCTAGGCATATAGATTCCAAAAAAATAAAAGACTCTTTATTCACGATTTTCAACCGAATAAGCTTTCTAAAAATCAATAAGATCCTCACTTTGTCATCGATTACTCATTTATGAACCTGCTAAATATTTCGAAAAAATATAGTGAACTTAAAAGATGATAGATAAGTCTTCGGGCCATTTTTACCTGATGTCGGATCAACGATATGAGTGGCAAATAGATACAACCCAGATGTATTTCAAGATTGTTGGGTTTCTATGAAATTATTTCACGAAAATGAGTAAACGGACAGTCACTCTATCGGTGCCTGGCTCAAATATTTCGATTATTATATAGTATTTTTTATGAAAATAGCTAATACCTTCGCATAGTTTGTAGTGTCATTTGAAACGCTTGAACATCGATTTGCATACTTTTTAACAATCGTTATTTTGATTACATCATTCATTAAGGGAGGATTATATTTCACCTTTCATTTTGAGTCTGCTAAAAAAATGGGAATTTCTGCCTATTTTGCGGTTCTCATATACTTGATAAGTATTTGGCGCCATAATTAAATTAGAAACGATTAGATACTTGTAAATAAACTATTTGAACTACCCCGAATTCTATGGAATACACCTAATTCTCAGCAAACTTCCGAATTCATTCCACAGTTGTAGTGACCTTCCCTTGGACATTGTTCAAGGTCTAATATCAACAAATTTATTTACATTTCCGTCTTTAAATATATTTAGCCTGATATATATGGCTTGATAGTATCCCGGAATGAGATGCATTTAACTAGAGATTTTGAAACGGATCTTAGATTTTTCAAAAATATATTTGGCTTCTACTTCCTAAGATAACGTTATAAAAAGGGCAGTTTTGTGACATGATAACTATGTGATAATCGCCTGTTTTTACAAGTCCTACGACACGATTTAACCCATCATTTCTATTTGGAGTTTCAGATTGTTCAAATTTATATTGAACATTGTTGTGAAGAATAGGCGACGCAGTTAGACTGAGTTCCGCTTGGTAAATTCTCACAGAGATATCTCCGGGAACGAATGATGTACGATAGTTATTAATTCACATTCGAATTTCTGAGTTTCTTCTAACACATTGATTTTGTAATTTAACAACTTTGTATGAAATTTGAGAAGACACTGAAACCAATTAGCAGTTGATGAGAGTTCGGCACTTAATGTATTCATTCAGTATTTTTGTTTAATAATTAGGTATTTTTGTAAGCTTTGAAATGGTTGAAAATAAATATCAAGAGTATGAATAAGCATTAATTGTTTTTTCTGGCTGAGATGAGCAAAACAGGTTCATTGAGTTTCCAGACAATGTAAATAACTAAAAAGAGATATTTGCACTCTAAACACCACAAGGATGATAAAAACAACAATGGATCCACGCTTGAAAGATATAGTTCGAACCTAGAACCAGTGCTTAAATTTAACAATACACGCAAGAACTAATCACGTTAAAAATCATTACATCACAGGGATATCAAAAATTAATGCGTAATTATTACAAATAAATGTTCGGTGGTTTTTTCTAACTTTTAACGAAAAATAAATGTTTTGAACAGTTAATTTTATTAAAATTTTGGTTTTATTGGGCATGGACTGTAATTAAATGGAGAATGGAAAACGAGCAATTAAATAAAGACAATATATCATAAATACGAAAAACCCGAGATGTGCTGACACTTGAAAATTATAAAAACAATCTAAAAGATGGTAAGGCATGGTTTACCGACTTCCGTCATTGCATGATCATTTAATTTCACCATTTCCACCATCAAAAGAATAAATAAAAATTTACATTTTTGCGATGAAAATGATATCCAATTTACATTCATAAACAAGAGGTGGTAGAAGACCAGTAGAGGATATTCCAAAAATCTATATATAGTTCAAGACGACTGTGTTTTGATGCAAAAAGGAATGATCGATGAAGCGAAAACGATCGACTTCACTTGCTCACAAGCATGTGTTTCAAAAAGAGTCAAGGATAACTAGATTTCCAGAAAACGCTTCAAATTACGAAGCACTCGGACTGTAAATACTGATGTATTAAATTCATGAAAAGTATTTACAGTGGAAATTACATTCAAAATCCATATCAATTTGCTTTATCGTCACGAAACAGGGTTTCCTCTGCACTCATCTATCAATTATGAATACAGCCCAATTAACACAGATTCTATGAGTTTAGACCTCAGAAATACGGGAAGAAACATATCGCTCATGGCTATTATCAACAATCAAGAAATCACTGCAAATAAACTAATACATGGGGCGTACAATACTGGGCATGCTGGATTTCCTCGAAGAATCCTAGAAGGATGGTAGCCTATCATCTTTTATGACCCAACTAGACAAACGTTATACTAGATAATGTGCAGATTGAACAATCTGATGACATCAAACATGGATGGTGGATAAAATAATAAAGTTAAAATTTTTACCTCCATACTCACCTCAAAACAATTCTATTTAGGAATTATTTCCAGTCATAAAATCCAACTACCACGCTCTTCGTCCATTAGCACAGGACTCTGAAACAATAAAAGATACGTCTCAAGTTGTATCTTATCAAAATCGCAACGAATCCTTCAACTTATAAAATTGTTACGGAAGGATAAGCCAATTTCTGGATCTGACGTTCATTGTAGATCAACTTTGATGATATAGCGATACATATTTCTTAATTTTAGTTTAAGTTTTGAATCTTGATATCTCAATTTGGGGTTTATTTTAAGTTATTTTAGCCAAATTCAAAGAAAATTTACATTTAGAAACATAAATTCCTATTGAGCATTGATTCATGATAACCCTGTAATTTATAGCTCACGTGTGTAGTAGCTATTAAATCGAAAAATACTATAATGTAGTCGATAAATTTAAAAACGGCCAATATTCGTCTCAAACCCTCTTTACCTTTGCAACTTAACACCCAAATATTTTCTTGTGATCATACTAAAGAAAAGATGCTTTAAAGAATTTACCAGCAGAAATATATTGATCAACCAGATTCCTTCAAAATGTTCAATAAATATCCGTGGGTAGAAGGGTGCGCACAGATATACAAATGAAAATTATGCTTCTACGTGGGCCTGCTATTCGATACCATATGAGAATTCTATAACATTCGAATGACTAATTATATTGTGATTAATAACCGTCAGGAAACATCAAATAATGAGGAATTTTTTCAAAATATCTGAATTTAAAGGCTTTGTAGCAGTTTTATTGATGATAACTCTGGGATGGGCTGAAGAGAAGCTAGCAATAAAATAAAGAGATATTTGTAAGCTTTTCTCACTGTCGTCAATTTAGCTCAAAAATCAAACTTTTATTTCTTTAGAGATGAGGAACACTTAGATATTGCACAGTATTTAGATATAAATCTGGACAAGATTAGTAGTGATACTCACAATGGTGTCAGAATATAAATATTGGAAATTTGGTTTAGAATAGTATCCACATCAGCAATTTGAATACTTAAAACTACTCTGCGGGATCAGGGGATTGTCAGCTCTTAAAAACGAAAGATAGTACATAGCCCTTTCACACCAACCGAAGATGAAGAGTAAAACCCGTCTTTGAAGAAATGGACAATATTTCGGATGAAACCAATTTAATAGAGCTGATAGAGACGATTGCTTATATCTTATGACGCGGACTCAATCTCGAAAGACAGAATGAAGGAATATTTCAATTTATTAATGAACAAGGAATAAAAGCTTGTTTATTTAAGTTTGATAATCAAAAGAGCTGCATAGACTATGTGAGTACTTTTCGGTCGGATATATTGAAACAAATTTCACGGGCGAAGATTCTAGCATCTTTACCAGATAAAATAAAAGATAATATGGTTTATGTTAATGGACTTCTAATAGAGGACATAATAAAAAGGCAACACTTTTAATGGCCCTTAAGGATGAGGAAGTTGTGTGCGGAGCGATGAAAGATTGTGATTCTATACAAAACAGACCACGGAATAAATTAGAAAATAGAATCAACAATGATTAATTGGCGACCTAATTATGTAAAAGTAACAGTCCATGAGTCAAATGAGGCTGTTCTTTGCACTCAGATTTATAATGCGATGGTCAAGTAATCGTCAGAGAATACAAAAAGATAGGTCAGGACTCATGGATCATTTGTCCAGAGAAAAAAGATAGCCTGATCATTGTTAGAAGATAGTATCAAGTATAACAAGATTAAATAAACCTGTTATGATGGCAGTTGAAGACCATGAAGGACGAGTATCATGTAATGGCAGACACAGGATTTCCGACATCCCTGATAAAATATAACAAATAAATATAAATTTTATTTTAAGGAACATCATTTTGCATGTTTTTAATGGTTGGCAGAACAGCAGACATGGTTGGTTTTCGAACCTGAAACGTAAGTTGGATAAAAAGATATTTCGGCAGGGTTTCTCGGAGTAAAAAACCCTGCTGGTGAGAGCAAAGGTAAATTGAAGTCGAGTACCTATATGGATTCAGAAGATAACTAATATAACCTATGATTCGTAGAGACGAATTCAACAATCAAGTACTTCAAGATCGGTTTATGTTTCCTCTGAAGAGACATATATTCATCAAATCTCAATTCTAAATCTCTCTCCTTGTATAGTTTAGTAAACAAGACATGATTCTTGTTTTGATTGGCTAATGCCAGTAATCATTCTAAGATTTAAAAAGTGAACTTAACAACCTTGAGATGCTGATGCTTTCAATCAAATAATCAGCCTCGGCATCTCTTCCGAACTTTTCTTATGAGCTCTCGGATTAAAGCTTGCCTGAAAAGTAAATAACATCCATATACTAACTACGATAGTCAGTCGAAAACTCAAGGACACAGAGAGAATGCTCCTCAATTAACATATTCTGGCAATACTGTTAACAACTAAGACATTTCGACCATACTTTTTGAATAGCCGATTCCTATTTCATTCAGACTTTATTTCACTTACAGATTAATCGACTTTCAAACACGCTCATAATTGTAGATATCGATAACTTTCAATTCGATCGGAATTTGACTTCTCCGTAGAACATATTCTTGGAAGAGAAAACTGCACTGCCGATAATTTGTCAGCAAAGGTGGTCTCCCTGAAGCTTGGATGCGATTAGGACATTAGAATGCTACCAAAGAATGTTAAACATCTCGTGGCTGTCTAGAGACACATTTTGCATGGGTCCAGATCGACGCCGAAACATATTCCATGCAAAATTTATTGAGGAAAATATAAATAATTGATGACTGTGTTTGCTTGGTAAATATGAATATTTCCTATGTTTCTTATTCATTATGGCATCATTGAAAAATTAATCAATAAAACCCATTCAGAGGACTTCGCCAACTGACGCTCTCTAAAGACCATAAAAAATTACAGAGGCTACTTTTGGCCCTATATTCGATTGTCCGTAAAATGGATAATTACAGGCTGACTTACCTATCAAAAAAATAACGGATTACCAAAACATCAGAAAGCTCCCTTTATTACTATCACATCCACAACCGCATTCTCACACTGGCACGTCGATTTCTTAGGCCCGTTTTTGAAAAACATCAACTGGTAATATACATAATTCTTTTCTTTGACCTGTTTATAGTGTGTCAAGCCTTTCTCTGTGAAAGAATAGTGGGTGACACATGTTGCCGGTATCTTAATTAACGAGATATTTGTTAGGTTTAGTGCCCCATCGTCTTTACATTTCTACCTGGGTCGACAGTTTGAATCATTTTTGTTTCAAAATATCTATAAACAATTTCGAAGAAAAAAGATACCATTCATCATACGACCCTGAGGGAAATAAATTTGCAGAACGCTATATCCTCACTTTAAAATTCAGAATGATGATGCTGGTTCAAGATAAGAAACAGAATCGAACAAAATAGTTGGCATAGCGATATTGAGTGTGAGAGTCAAGTTGAATGACTCACAAAAAGTATCACTACTTGAGATGATGTATGGTTGAACTTTTGAACAATTACATCACCACCATGTAGTATTACACAATTTTACATGAACACAGAGAAATTAGAATGGAGAATCGTCACAAGTGATAAAAATCCAACGTTCACATATCAGAGGCTTAGAACAGCCATAAAAATATTTCCATACAGATATTGATTAAGCCAACATTATAGTGGCCATTATCTTAGTTAAAGGCCAAACGAGGGTGTATACGATGCTAGATACAAGGGCCAGTATCAAATTATTCAAGAACAAATACAAAGTTTATACTTTATGGTGGATTATCAAGACCGTACGTCTGATATTCATAGCGATCGACAGAAGCAGTACTTGAGAAACGTCTAAAAACGATTCAGAGCTGGAGTCATGGAACTCGACCCTCGAAATAAATAATTATCGCAGAAGGAAGATAAGAGAAGTGAAATATACATATGTGGAATATCTTACTTTCCTAGGGAGAAGAATGAATGTAACGTACGTAGAGTGTGACGTATGAGTAGATTAGAATTGATCTTACAATATATATTCTGAAAATTTTTGCCAAGACTCTGGTATTTCCAGACCTAATATAGCCCAAACAATAAACAACATCTCACAAAACTTTGATAATTTATAAAAAATAGAATGGTATTGCCATTCTTATTGAGACCTAAATCATTCAAGACAACCTTCGAATTTAGATTCTGAAGAGCTCTTCTTGACGAAACATATCAGGTTGTAACTTTAGATGATAACTCAAGTCTGAATCTGATGTTTGCAAAATGAATTTTACGAATGCTATAAAAAACGAGTTAACATTAATAAGAGGGCTTATAACTGATTTCCGAGTGTAGGTTATCGTATTTCAATATAATTCTTTGAATATTATGCCCTATGTTTAAGTAATGTGATATAAATTAAACAAGAAAATGCTAACCGAGGCGATGATCGCTGGAATATTTGGTTGATAATCTGATTATTCAGACAAGAATAAATATAACTTAGTTAGCAACCGTAGATTTTGGGACATTTTGCATATTGTTTGATGTCAGTGAGATTTTAGAAAATTTAAAAAAACTGTGATCGGGGTACAGTGGCATTTATCAAATGTAAAAATAGATGACAAAATGTCCCCAAGTCAGAATATCTTAATATATAAACACAACATAAAGGTTTTTACATTGAATATAATCGCTTTACATATTGATTCGACTGTGATGATTTTCATAAATGATCAAATTCATTTTTAATCCCAGACATAGTCTAGTATCTATATCATTTTTATTTTCACAAGTTTGATCGTTCGAAATTATATTGTACGACATAATAGTCCTATTTTTTAAAGATTTCTGATAAAATGACGTCAGTGAACTCGTTTTTACTTCAGAGAATCGGATCACATCAAGAAATCCGGATTATAAAATTCTCTGAATTTAGTTTTGTATTGAATCCAGAAGTTAGACACGAGATTTGAAACTTATCCCTATAGATGAGAAGGAAAACCTAATCAGAAAGCTTTATTGATTACCAAAACCTTCTGCGAACGTTGTCCATTCACTAAAGTGATCAAATGTTGTGGCCATTTTATTGTTCAATGTAATCGTAATATGGAGATATCTACGTGTTATTTAATCATTTTCCTTAAGAATTATTAGAGGGAATTCAATATGGAATCCTGAAGTTTAACAGATAAAGTAAAATGTCGTACGAATATAGGTTATTAATTGATACCAAATTATGCTTTATAAGATAATATGAGTGAGGGTAATCTGATAGAGTCGATCAGAATTTGTTCACAGAGGAACCGATGAATAATCATGGTTCTGATAGATTGCCGGATCATGTAGATAGCAGTGACATGACTTGAAAAATGTCCTATCGATAAATAAATAAAAGACTACCCCATAGGTGCGCAACATACGGCCCGCGACGATCTTTTGTCCTGCCCGCGAAGAGTTTTTGAACATATATTGTAATGTAGCCTTCGAAAATATTCTTAAATAATTTTTCACGAGTTTCTGATTTCACTGGTCAAACTCAGTGCTTATAGACTATGTGCTAAACAAAAATGACTCTTAGACATCTTTAGCTATCTTTCAATTTAGAATATGCAAATAGAATTTTTTCAAGAATGTTTTTTAATAAAAGTAAAATCGATAGGGAGCGTCGCATATTTAACAACGATTTGATCTCAAAGTACTTTGTTACACAAACCGAAAAGAAATCTGTATGTTTACTGTGCTGTAAAAGTGTTTCACTGTTGAAAGATTACAAAATTATCTGCTATTATGTGACAAAACATGCAGACTACGTCAATATATTATCGGCAGAACCACGTCAAACAAGAGTAAAATATTTGGACTGAAAGCTCGTAAAGCAGAAGGATTTTTTTGAGAAAAGATAAAATACAGCAGAAATAAGCTAATCGTACCAGCTTTGTAGACACATACAACATTGCTAAGCACTGCAAATTGTTGTGTTATGATGTATTTGTCAAAATTAACTGATCGATGTGGTAGATCAAATCTGTCGAGAACACAGAAAAATGTTTGAATAAGTCATTTTGTAATGAAGAATGTTAGCTCACCGTATTGCAACAATTAATTAAGATATTAACTCGCTGCTGAAAAGATGTGTACCTTCATTTGAGCTATTTTTCCAGGCTTTGAATGAAAGCACAAACATCGATGACTTTGCACATTAGCTGATCCTTCTAAGAGGAATTCAAGAAAACAGAAATCACCCTAAAATTTTGTCAATAGAATCAATGAAAGATACTATCACAGGAGAAGGTATTTTCGAATGTATTGAAAATACCTTGTATATAAATAGAATTATACTAGCAGAAAATGGTTTGTATTATCACTGATGGTTCTCCATCTTTGGCAGCAAAGAAAGTTTGCCTAATCAAGAGACTGAGTTAACCCTTTAAAGAGATTGATTTGAACAAGCAATTCATACTCTTACTCCATATAATATGCCTAATAATGTTATGTAAAGGTGTACTTGACATGAAGCATGCCACGGATCCATCTGTGAAATTTGTTAATTTTATCAAGGGCAAAGCGGTATAAATCTTAAAATGTTGATCAGACTTCATAAAGATTGCGGTTCTGATCACATTGATGCTATGCATCATACCGCTGTATGCTCTTTGAATTTGTGAAAAATTCTGAGAGGTGTTTGGGACCTTAAAACAGAAATTTGACTGTTTTTGAATATGAAAGGGAAAATACATAATATCCGCAACTAAGAGAAACGCAGTGGCTTTAAGATCTGGCGTTTGCATTTGATCTCTTAGAACATAGGAAGGAGGTTAACACAAAACATAAAAGGAATGGCATTTTTGCTCACGAAATTTCTCAAAAGTGAGAGCATTTAAGTTGAAGCTGAAATTAATTTCTCGACAGCTCAGCCATATATATCATACCCACTTTCAAACACCCAAAAAACATGGCGCTGAAGATTAAATCGATGGATAAGTCCAATAATATGATATCTCCATTTGACAATTAATGTACTCTTAGTTTTGGGTGCTTCTAAAATATTCTTCTGAGTTTGACATCTTCTAATCCTCCTTTACAACTGATTTTGAAAACGCACCGTGTGCTCTAAAACAAGAACTGATTTATCTGCAATGCGACTTTACCCAGATAGAACAATTCCAATATGAAATCATTGAAAAACTTTAAGTGTAACTCAATGATTCCAAGTTTATCCACTTGAAACCGATGGCCGTGAAACTACTTGCTCTGCTCGGCTCAACATGCATCTATGAACAAA